>CAJPEX010003546.1:0-28126 GCA_905338405.1 Notodromas monacha
TTCCGATGACGAATTCCCAATGAGGCATCATCATCATCATTGATGTTTGGCTAGAGTTCACACAGAAAACACTAGTTATATTGAATTTATCCATCTTTGTAGACCGATATAGCTTAAAGAATAAAAATAATTCTCATTCAGTAATTTGATGATCGCCCAGAGCAATTTCAGTTCTTCGCCAGGTATTCAAAAATGAACTGCAGATTGAGAAAGTCAGCATTCCCCGTATTTTTCAAATTCCAACCGAAATGTATGAATAAAAATTAAGAACCGATGCTGCTTTGCGAATAAGATGAAAAAACCGAATTGGAGAGAAAATTAAAAAAGGAAATAATTAATTGAAGGTACAGTACACGGGTTATTTCACAACCTTTCGACCAAGGACATAATGAACTACTGTATGTTCCTGAACTAATGCTCATGCACATAAATGAGGACCACCGGAGAGAATGGAACTTGAGATGACTCATTAGTGGAAATCAATAGGAAAGAAAAATTGTTTTTACACTGCCAGTGACATCTACTTGCACAAGTACATTCAAACCCCCCCCCCCCCAAAAATAGTGCCACATAAAAAGCATTTTCCTGTATGAAAAAGGGGTCAAAATCAAACAAATCAAGTCCTTTCTCTAGGTACATCATTGTAACTATTGAGAATCACATACCCATGCTCACACAAAAACTCGGACATTTTGAAAATTCCTGTGGTTGAAAAAAATTTTTTCAGTTGCATGACAGTTTCCTTCATGAAAAATGTAAAAAATGAAGCGGGAGTTACCTGGAAACTTAGTTGATTTCTGCATGATTGCACCGGATATAATACTCAACTCAAGAAACAGCTCCGCTCTTTTACTTGACAAAATATAAGCAAAATTCTAAAATATTCTGTCTTATTAAATGAAGTAATGTATAGCAGAAAGGCAGTACACTTGAGCTTTAAAATTATTTCTTGCCACTTTTGCTTTTATAAAACAAACTTAGCAGCCTAACAATTCTGCAATTAAGCTTTTTTCACCTGAAAACCCTCAACAGAACTTCTCTCATACAAAACCCTTTATTCAGTGCCACAAAGTGTGCCAGGGAAATGATTGGCACTAAATTGAGGCTTGACTTCTATTTGACATCCCCAACGCTATTGACCTCAAAGAAAATGCATACATCCAAGATTTCAGAATAGAAAATGTTACAAGAAGATTTCCAAAAATCCGACCAAGAAAAGCAAAAACACTACACCTCTCGATGATGTCGGGCAAACGCATATTGCACTGGTGTCTGCTCCAAATTATTCTCCTTCATGCACTGTTTATCTGGTTCCGAGATTCCCATACTTTCCGGGCACCTTCGATTCATAGAATTTCTCTTGACAGGTGTCGGCGGCACTCGGCAAACCACAACCTTTCCTCTGGAAGACAAATCCAACACGGCCTGTGACATCGGGATCATTTCATCCACATCCATTGGGTTTTGAACGTCGGGAATACACAATGTTCGACGCCTCACGGACAAGTCAAGAACGACTTGAGAAATCGCCTTGTTAGGATCCAATGATGAATAATTCGCTCCCTGGGATTTAGCTCGTTCGATCCGCGGACTTGAAATAATGACATCAATGTTATCAAGATTTTCGGCAGGATAACTAGGTCCCGATCCTTCAGCTTGACCATCTCCAATCCAATTTTGAACGTCCTTTGGATAACATTCTTCGTCATCCATCACAATTGGACTAATGCCTTCGATGAGCGAATCGGAGTGCGAAGTTTTGAGCACAGATGGCGATCGCATCGAAATAAAATTCAGATTCGATGGAGGAGTTGCTATCTTGATTCCTTCGATCGAAATATCGTGTACACTTTCAACGATTGAATCCCACGAAGCATTCGAGTGAGCAATCGGATTTATCCTTTCACTCGGTGATTCACCAGAAGATTCTTCGAATAAAGACACCGTGGATTTTCCGGAAGAAACACTCTGGTTGAACAAAGACGTAGTGATGGTATTCAACACTTGTGAGGAGTGTAGATCCATGAGTGTTTCTTGTGGGACATCGTCAACACGTTCCGAAGAGTCAGGCACACAAACGTTGATAATTTTATTGCCATCGAAAGATGTCTTGGTTTCAGACGCTTCCACGGAATCACTACCCAATCGACTAACGAGTTCAGCGGAATTCAGCGTGTGAACAGACGCAATTGATAAAATGGAATCCTCATGATTCTCCGGAGTTGAATCATTCGGAAGATTTTCGGACATCTTTTTTTGAACCATTGAATCATCTGTAAGATCTTCGGCCATCACATTTTGCACTTCTGGCGGCGAATTGCACTCCGAACGATTTTTCTGACTAGAATCAATCTGAAGACTCTCGGAAATCATATTTTGAACTTTCGGAGACGAATGGTGATTCTGCTTTTTCGGACTTGAATCAGCAGAGAGATTTGAAGACATCGCATCACGAACTTCCGCACTGCGATTCGACAGGAGAACATCCGGTTTTTCCAAAGGTTCAGCTACTCTTGGAACAAAATCCATTCCGTTTACCGAAGACTTTCCCGATACTTTCATCGAAGTATTTTCCGAGGAGAATCTCAATATTCTTTCACGATCACGAACTTTCGCGGAAGAAAGTAACAGCGACTGGCACCTCATAAGCTTCGAAGAATTTGAACACACTTCGAGATCAACCTTCTCGTCTGACTGACGACCTTCCTTTGAACATTCCGTATTTTCAATTTCCTTCGACATTTGAAAAATATTGATCCCAGGCTTCTGCAGTTTCGAGTCCGCAACATTATCAACGAGTCCTCGATTCGATGTAGAAAAAGTTTTGAACTGGGCACACCGTTCTGAAGTCACCAATGACGGAAGACTTTTCGATTTCCTGACGCAATTCGTTTCCCGGGTATGTACCGAAGAAGATCCTTGACCGAGATCATTTCCATTCTTTGAACACAAGATATGCTTCTTTACATCAGCATTTAAATATTCCATTTGATTCTTGCTTTCACCATCTTGACTCACATCTGAACCACAACTTAATACAACTGCGGATTCGCAACTTGGAACATCGTTTCCTAGATCGACAATCGAGCCAAGCTCGTCGGCAGCTGAATTCTCACGCGCAAGAAAATGCATAAAAGCTGACTTTTCCAATTCACCCTTTCGGCCATCTTGGCACGGCACATTTTCTACACTGTTCGACTTACGCGATTGAAGTTGAAGCTTCATAGCGTTGAAGTCGAATCCTCGCGGCAAAACCAGATCACTACATTTCGTCTCATCACATCCCATGACTTCGTTTTCACATGATTTCCAATTATTTTCAGTCTCCATACTCAAGCAGTCGGGTTCGAAAGGCCCGGTCGATGGATTTGACTGTATGTTTGCCTCGGGAGAATCCGAACGCCTCGAATTCTGGAACTCGATCGCGTTCGCAAGTGGATCAAACGAAACTGCAGTTTCGCGTACCACAGAGATAACACAGGTATCTTCTTCGGGTGACTGAGAAAATATACTACGACTTTCTGCGATATCCCCCATCACATTAGGAACCTAAAAGGTAGAACATAAACAGTGAAGGGGATCATCAATCAACAACAGAAAAGGGAACAAACACGAACATAAAATGTGACATCAAAACCGGGGCTTTTTTCATGCGTCACATGCGAATGTTGGTTAAAGACAAGACTTTCGGGCCAGAAATTTTTGATCTATAACTTTTATTCATTCGCTGAAATTTGTACAATTGAAAAATGGCTCTACAGAAAAATCCTGCAGTTCGGTCAACGTAACCCAAGGATGTTCAAGGAATGATCGGCATGTGATCGTCATCCACATTCGGCGGATTCTCGAAGCATTATTCCCTGTCGGCAGTTCCCCAAAATCGGGCTGAATGCAGATGGATACGAGGTATCGAAAATTTGAGAACATTTTCGCGGGGATATTTTGTACAAACTTTTTTTCCCAATCATAAAGGAACGAATTGTAACGATTTTTTTTAGAACAGTTGACGACCACACGAAGCCGTTGATACTGATGAAAGCAAGGAAAACAGTTTTTTTTTCACTCACGCAAGCCTAAATTCAAACCTTGAACATACCTCGGGGGAAACAAGGATCACAATAACCGCATTTCGGAAAGCTTCATTCCGCCATGAGATATATCATCAAATACGGGATTCCAAAATGCGACCTGATCGAGGAGTAGCATTGCGCGTCAAGTCCGAAGCCAGTTCACGGTTTTCATCAAAGCATACGCTGCGAAGAGAATGCCGAGCAGAATATCCCGCTGATTGCGCTGATACGCTTCATCTTCCAATCTTCGTACCCGGTGATTGAGTCTATTGAGGTAACGGATGATTTGCATGTCGCCACCAGGCATCGAGGGTGGAGCCATGGTTGGCAGAACATCACTTCTGCAAATTAAAACAATTCGACTTCAGACAAAAACTAAACTTAGGATCCGTTCCAGCGAGTCTTCACTTCAAGCTCCAATATTATGGTCTTTCAGCCGTCGTTTTTCGGGGAAATCCAAAATTAATTCCCAAATAATTTGTCGCACAGTATCGAGTTCAAAATAATTTGTTGAACAGTATTAAGTTCCAGATAATTTGTTGTACATTAATTAGTAAGTCCCAAATAATTTGTTGCATTAATTTATGAATAATTTGTTGCATTAATATCTAAATGATTTGTTGAAATACAGTAATTTCAAAATAAGCCGTTGCACTAATTTCCTTTTGAATTGTCGTATCAATTTCCAAATAATTTCTTGCATTAATTTTAATGATTATTTTTTCATTGCCAAAGAATTTTTTGCGAAAAATGCCATCGAATAAAAAATTGCAAAAATGACGACACCCAAACTAAACTAACCTAACAAAACATAAACTACTCATCAAAATTAACCTAACCAAAGCTTAACTAACTTAACCTGAAGAAAAATTTAAAAAATCTAACTCAAACTAACCAAAAAATACAACCTAACCATCATTTAACCATTTAAAATTGTTGAAAGTTTGTAAATCAACAAAAATTTTAAACTCAAGCAAAGCATTACACTTTTGCTTTCTATATTTTAAGATGCTTGAACCGAAGATAAATGTCCCCAAAAAGCGAAGAATGGGAGAGGAGAGAGCAGGTGGGGATCGAGCGGCTTTTTGGGAAAAATTCTCCTTTTTTCCCACACCAAAAAAATAATTCCGATCCAATTCCCATTGGTTTTCTCACACAAACTTAACGAATTTGAGACTTTCTTTTTTGAAGAGAAACGTGAAAAGTTTGAAAACTGACCTGCTTTCTAAATCCACACTAACTGATCCGAAGCCTTCCCCTCCGTTCATGATAATGTGCGATGTCCCGGTCTGGTGATCAATTACAGCTTCAATACTTTTGGCAGGAGAAACGCTTTCTTCCGGCGGGTCATCGGCTGTAGGAAACTTACACTCTTCCAGTGTGATCACCCTCGGCGGGGTCTGAACATTCAAAAGATGAACTTTTGGTTACAAAATGTATCTGGGGTAGTTTGGTGCCACACAACCCCATTGTCCCCACCTGCACTCGTACAGCTTCTCTCACGGGCGGCATAACAGATTGCTCCAGAACAAGTTCCCTTGGAGGAGCTTTTGCACCGACGTGTCGCTCTTGACCAGCAACAAGAATTCTATCGGGAACATTCATCATGTTCCTCAAAGTCGGGTCATCCGCAGATCCAAAACTAGCCCCTCGGTTCAAAGTTGAGTGAGACGTGGACGAGAATACATCATCTTCCGCACCTAGAAACACATGATAGAACGCAGTTGAACAAACCAAAACATGGAGTGAAACGTAAAAGGAAAAAAGTTCATGATTGCTAGATTAAATTGTGCAACCAGGGGATGTCTTTTTTTTTTTTTTTTCTCCTCTGAGGCACTTCGAGATTTTTCTTCACAATTTGAGAGCGTAAGAATAATTTTTGAATAATTAATTTAAAAAGAACTAATGAATAAAAAAGGCCAGGCGCAATTCCATAACCTGAATGCTTCCCACGTATTACAGAAAAAAATCTATCATGAATCTTACCTGCATACCTGACTACATGACGCCACGAATTCTAAAAGGTGTCCAAAATTGATTTATTCGAATGACAAATATATTAAGTACGTACGAGTTGTCTACATTCAATTCTCTGTGCACTTTAAATTTGTAGGATGGGATTTCCATTAATAATTAATCCTTACTACATTTATGGTAAATTTAAGACATTAATACGGAGGAGAAGAGAATTTCTCTTCGAGTGACGTTACAGTTTTTGATCTTCTACAATCTGGAATTTTCGAAAGAAACTGTGAAATGTAATTATTTCTCAATAAATAGATTCAACTCCGGAATTCGGAAATTCCAGCTGCATGAAAACAGGCCGTACTTCAGAAAAAATTCGCTGATCAAGGGAGTGACAACGAAAACTTTTTCATCCTCTATTCAATTTTACAAAATCAAACTTACCAGTCAAGGTGATGCGCTTTGGAACACGCATTTTCGAACCGATTTCAAACGCGAAATGTTCATGCATTTCATGGCGTCGATCAAAGAAATCAATATCCCGATCGGAGGCACTTCGCAAGGGGCTGGCAGAACTCGACATCACAATATTGACTAAAACATTCGAAGAAGACAGGATCACGCCAAAGAAACTTGCAATCGCTTAACAATAAAATGAAGGTATACCAAGAATAAGCATTAAAAAAATCGTATGAATTTTGCTCGACGTGCCTAGAACAATTTCAGATCATAAAAATTCGGAATGTCAACGATGATCACATTGCAAGCTGTCCCAATTTACGCCTAAGTTTCCCTTTCTTTCGCGGTTTTGAGCCCGCAATATCGCTCACAGAAAGATCACTCGGGGGATCCGGTAAATTTGGAAGCAAAAGCGTTCCTGAAGCACCCATTTCCACGGAAGACGAGGATTTCTTGAAGAGATTTGATATGGCCTTCAATGTACTTTTTTTCCGACGATCGGCGACCACAGGTGCAGATACAGCAGACGCAGGTTTTTCTAAAACAGTTTCACTGCAAATAACGACGTGACAAATGAAAAAAGAGTCACAAGGAACATAATTAACGATTTCACAAGTAATCCTCAGAATATTCCCCTAAATTTTTACCCACGTGAACAAAATCCATTAAAGAGGACATCCAAAAATTTGCTGCGTACTGAATTACAGCATTTGTTTTCCGTAGCATGAGTTTGCACAATTTCCATTACAAATACGGATTTTATTAACTGAGGTAGATTTTATGGACAACTGCGACAACAATGAAAATATGCAATCAAGCCCCTTCACGAGCTATCCAAAGTTCGATGCACTAAAACCATACGAACATGTTCACTTGGAGTTAAAAGCTTGAATTTCACTGGAGATTTCAATCACACACAAAAATCGCAATTTTCCACTGGATACAATTTTTTTCCTGTATGCATTTATAGCCCATGACAAAATTTCTCTTTTGCAAGAATTTCAATTCATTTTTTCGCAAACGATGTGATGATACTGTACTTCAGTTTAATCTTTCAAAATCATTGAAAATTTGAGGAAACCGGCTTGATTTTACCGATCGAATACCAATTTTCATTTCGCGTTGAATTTCACGGACGCCGGGATGAATCGTTGCAAAGCTGTACATCCGGTGCATAAAAATTTTCCCTTTCGAAGTCGAGCACAAATGGCGCTGAAGCTAACCTAGAAAATTTAGAATTCGTTTGCAGAGCAGCGGTCTTTTTTAAAACGGCTTTCTCCGAATCCCGGACAGAATCTCGAAGCTTTTCCCAGAAATTCCAGCGGCCATTCATCGCACGAGTATAGTCAAGGTGGTGAATTCCGGTGAGAAAACTAGGAATCGTGCTCGAGGGTATTTCCTTGTATCTACGAACAAGAAAAACGAGTCTTCAACACGACAAACTCGGGGCACATTTTCAATTTTTATGAAGACCTAATCGGTAACACGACTCTTGAGCGCTTCTCGATGCTCAACGCCTGTGCAAATTTCGTATAAAACTTGCACTCCACACTCTCGAAGAATTCCGATGACAAAATTATAAGAAGATGTCGGCAGCGTTCTTGGATAAGTCTCATAACAGCGTCGTGCTCGAAAGGAATGCCTCCAAGCAAGTCTCTGTCCTTCAAGCACAAGTTCATTCCGCAATCATTTTCCAGGTAATCCACAGTTGAATGAGCAAAATCTTGATCGGCATCCGCGAACAAAAGGAACGCATCGTACTTTGCGAGACCCTCCCCCTTCTCAATTCCGACGAGATCACTTCTGGTTATGCAACCATTATCAATACAAAAACCAATGTTATGTTCAAATTTGTTCACAGGTTCCTCAGAATCACATTGTTCTGCGTCCAGAAGTAAATTGGGCATCACGTCGTCGAGAACATCGTATCTGTCCAGCACTTCCAGTGCGTCAATCAGGTCTCCAAAAGTGCCACTGATTCGGATCCATTCATTCAAAACAGCCTCAACTGGATTATCCAGCACAGAATAGTCCTGTTTCCTGTCGACATTTGCGATCTCCGCCAGACCACGGTAATCCCTGAAGAATCAAAAGCAAAAAATCAAAGGTTTCTTCAATACGAAATATGAAACGCGTTAGCGTTGAACGAAATACCACGACCTGAACCCTGCTTTTTGTGACGAACCGCGTTGAAATAAATTCCTCATTTTTAGTACGCTTCGAACTGTGCGTGAAGTTATTGCAGAAGTGCATCAAACTCTGCGTTGAATTTCTTGAGAAATTCAGTAAACAAGGGGCTCGAAGAAAATATAAGTTTGTTTTAATTCGAAATAAATCAAAAATTTTCGAGACGTTTTCAGAAACCCCACGAAGCAAAAACTTTTAAATGCATCAACGCTATAGCACATAATTACACGATGTTATCTTTTTCTGCCTGTTCGTAAAATTGACTCACACTATGATGATTCGTCTCCATAAGGGACGAAACAGAAAATTGATGATATTGGTTACAAATTGAAAAAAAAAACTTTCCAGACAACCGACATTATCCTCCCAAATGTAACACGCACTTGTAAAAATCAATCAAGTAAATTGGGCAAATGCTACAAACACAGAAATCCTTTACTTTCAAGAACAAATGTTCGCGCTATATTTAATGAAAACGGCAATTCGTTCCAACAGCGTAAAGCAAAATCAAATGTTTTAGAAAGAAATACAACTAACCGATTGTATCCTTCATCCGAAGTTATCCATTTCCGTCCATTCAAACCGGCTGCAAGAATATCTTTCGAAGCAAACCGCAAGTGCTTCAAGGGGAAATTTTTCAAGGCACACATACTATCACTTCATGCCTGAAAATCTGTCCGAAGAGAAGATCCATCAAGATGTTTAAAACTGGGTACACTCAGCCACAGTACTGATCCAACAAATGTGTGCACGTCCACTCAATTGAAAAAAAAAAACCAACGCAGTAAAAGCACGAACAATACGAATAAACTTGAAATTTTCAATGCACGAACGAAGTGGTTCCGACAGAATTCCGCTTTTCTATCATCGTAAACATCCGGAGGAAGAGACGAAGCCACACCAAGTTCTCAATGTATCCTAAAAAAGAGGGGGGAAAATCGAGAGGATCAAATACAAATCCTCAAAAAAAGGAAGGCAAACTATGTTCGCACAAATGAATGCACATGATTCGTGAAAGAGCAAAATTTTAAAATGATCCTTCACGCAGCTGTCCAACCGGAAATTCAACTACCATCATATTCCCTCATTAAAATACATCGTGGTATCTCAAGAACATTTCGGAAGCATGAATATTATGCACTAAATTCACAAACCGGTGATTCACACGTCAATAGGCCCACGGGAATCACCGCGCATTCTTAAATACATCCAAAAGAGCACATCATATCATGCTTAATTTTAGGATTAAAAGAAAAAAGGATCACAAATACAGTAAAACTCACTTCAAATTGATTGACACCTTCTTCGTCAAGGATATCCAACGTAATCAAAGCGCTCCGACAGCTGAACCTAACCCTTGAAGTATCGACTGCAACTGCATTGCTGCTGCACTCGTGTTTTGCATTCCAGGGGCAGGACCCAGCAGCCCGGCACCTTAAATCATGCACACATTCTTTTTAGAAAATTCAAAATTATATACAATCTGGGACCCAATACATACCATACGGAACAAAGCTCTGCGGAGCTGCGGCGGGCATAGTTTGGGACTCCTGCTGCTTAGGCTTCTTATCATCCTCCAGTTCTGCAAAGTTTGCTGCAACCAAGAAAACACGAACCTCAGCAATGACTATTGATTAATTTCCAGAAGGGATTGAACATTTTGAACTTTAAAGGAATGTGTGGGTTTTATCCAGGGAAATTTTTCCAGGAACGCATATCAAAAACATCTTCAGCTTCTTTTCAATTGAACGCGCTTTTTCCACCATCAACCATTTTGTAAGGTGTTCTGATTTTCCACTCAACTTCATTTCTCCAGCAAAAATTTTCGATAACTTTTTCCCCCAACCGGTAACTTAAATTCTTCACCATCTTGGTAAACAGCAAACGGTCGTCAATCGAGTACAGTAATTTTGACTTGAATAAAAAAATCGCTTAAAGAATTGTACTGCACTGCTCATTCATTAAAAAAAACAAGAAATTTTCCGCAAATGTAATTGCACCTATATACAACCCCGATCAAATTATCTAAAATACGTGCATTCCGCGGAGAATAACACGTTTTCCTAACGCTCAGACAAACCTCTGCATGTGAAATTCGACTACGACTAACCTGCTATGTCGAGTAGAGGTGCTCCATTCACACCAAGTCCTTTTCCAAAGGTTTTCAAGCCGTTCGGGAGATCCATGAATTGCGAAACCCAATGTTCTTGATCAAGTCTTACACGCAATTGTCTTCCGTGATAGATTTGCTTGTCAAACAAAGCTGAAGTGAAAAAAAAACTTGATAAATTCGCTTCAAAAATACGACGTTGAAAAACTCACATATTGCCTCCACAGCTTCGACAGGATGATCAAATTCCATCACGGCACGTCCAATAAATCTTCCATTTCTGTCGGCAAGCATAGCTAGCCAACGTATTTTCCCGGCTAGTTTGAAAGTTTCACGAAGCTTTTTGCGATCGACCCCGCTTGCGAGCTGTCGAAAAAGTGTTAAATTACAAAAATCTGCTTTTCTTTCAATATACACTATTAAAATGCTGTCATAATCGAAGTCCCCGATTCGAAAAGCATCCATTAAAAATGAACCCAGCTCAAAGAGCAATCAGAAAAAAAAAATCACCCGATGTTTCCTTTGGATCGCATGCTCGTTTTTTCTGAAAATTCCTCGGGCTTTTTCATTAAGAGTACAGCATAATTTCCGAAGCAAGCCCAAATAGATTTTTCCCCACCAGGACATATGACTTTCAATAGCTACAGCAGTTAAATAAATAAGAAACTAAACACAGGTTAAAAGAACGTACATGTGAGGTTACCAATGAAGAAGAGACAATAAAAGCAGAACAAATCGTAGTACGAAATGCGCTAGAAGTGAATATCCCAATTCGGTTTATAGTTCATTGAACATTCCTGCTGCTAAAAAAATGTTTCTCAATTCATTTTAAAAATTGCATACATAAGAAAACAAAACTAGAGTTCAAAATGAACATATTGTACACCCTAAACTTCGAAGAACATCAATTGGTGATTCGGGGAATGCATCTCGACGCATTCAGCATCATCGTTTTCCACCAGATAATTTTAACTCGGGCGCGTTTCTCCAGTTATCCGATAAACTTACGTTGGCGACGCACACACGATTGATCAGAGGAGGATCAATTTCTAACTTTCTCAAGACATCTTCACTGATTCCGTAAGTCTCATAGAAATCGGGACCACGAGGGAACGACGACTGCTGGTCACCTCGGCGATCATCCTGACGGTAATTAGTACGTTCATCCTGACGCGATCGATCACGAGCTTGACGCTGATCACTCCGATTTTCTGACCGCTGATTCGCATTTCTTCGATTTGCTACGGGTTCCTTACGCTTGGCAGCATTGCGCGGCGGGGAACGCCGACTAGATAAAACATCGGAGGAATAAAATTAAAGCTATACTTCAGTTCCATACTTCATCCACTCACGGTTCATTTTTGCGTTTTTCTTTCGCAGAGGCATCAGACGATTTTTTCACGACTATGCGTCGACCTTTCATCATGTATCTGTGCATCGTCCGGACGGCAAATTCGACGTCTTCGGGTTTCTCTAGGTCGACATTTGCAGTTCCCGTCGATTTTCCGTTAGCGTCCAGAACCAATTGACAATCCGACACATTTCCCACTAACAATAACGTTATTTTTTACACAGGATAAAGCAGGCAGAAAACGAAAGATACCTTCTTTTTGAAACGCTTCCCTCAGTTCTTGACATTCAACGGCAAAAGGAACGTTCGATACTTGGATTCTGCATCGAGGATTGCAGCGTTGCTGTTCTTTTGGTTTCGTCTGCGCACTAGACGAGAGGTTCTGAGACTGTGGGGGTTCAACAGATGATTCAGTTTTCTCCTCAGATGGCTCAACTTCGATCGGGGGATCATCTTCTATCAGCACTACCTCAGGATCCCGCACTTCGGAATTGCAAGCCGAGCCTGCTAACTCCCCGATGTCTTCTAATTCCTTCACTTCGGACATTTCCTCATCCATACTTGAGAAAACAAGATTGCAAGAGTTGCAACACAACCGTACCTAAGCTATCAAAGACATGTTTAATACAATGCTCATGACAAAATGCAGCATGAACTTAGACAATTAATGAAAATGAACCGATTCGTCGACTCACACGGACAAATTTCCCTTTCACGCAACAAGTCAACTTTCGCACGCGTTCGACACCAAGCCGCATGCAGGCATCCATTTGTGTTAATTAACCATGATGTAAGTTGTACCTCTGAGTACAGTTTGAAAATACTGTACTGTATTGCCTCACGCATGCAGTACAGTATTATACTCCGCAAGAGCAGATGTACAGCACTATTCTGTATAAAAATGTACTGTACCGCAAACGCGGATCCCCCAACTAAAAAAGTATCAACAGTCATATTCTTTCTTTCATGCAAGTGCATGAATAAAGAAAATTTCTATTGTACTGTATGTGTCTTTTGCTTTTGTTGCTTATGTACATAAACCCACAAAATTTGCGAATTCCATCCAAATAATTAGGGATAGAATAAAACCATTGATATCAACCTGAGAGAATATTTGCTGGTGCTGGGCCAGATTTTCTTCTACATTTGTTCACTATTCCTTTGTGAAATATAATTTTATGTTAATGAGTTGCAATATTTACAGTTTATTGTGTTCACAGATGCTGAGATATTTATACAGCAGTAAATTTTTATGCTGAATGGAATTGATTTTCTTATCGCGTCCATAGCTGAAAGATAGCCAACTTGTAAAACCACCAGTCCACTTTGGGCAACTGATGGGATCTCTCCTTCAAAATTTCCCTACTTAATTCTCTGATGTACCAAGTATGGTGATTGGTGATAAGTATTTTGCAGTGATAAATATCTGTAGCACTGCGATATCCTCGAAAGACTCTATTTTTTGGGCTTCAATACCAATAAGAAAAATATACGGAGTACAATGAGCAGGGACACATTTGCGTGTGCATGTTGGATTCCACGATTTCCAAGAATATTCAGAGAAATTGCGCAACAATTCGAAAAATATATTTTATTCTAACAAACGGTACAGAAAAAAATGCAGGAAATAATTTCTCACTGGACAGGAGGAAGCTTGAACATGTTGTTGGAAAAGAAAAGCTCCTGACTTCGCACTTTGGTAAGAAGATACTCCTTCAATTCGTCCAATGAACATTCTTCCGCGGACGCTTCTTGCATAGCGAACATTTTCAACATCGAATGTATCCGATTCAGCGGCAAAGTCTTCAAATTTTTCAGCATCCCGACGATGTAAGACCAAAACGCGTCCATCTTCGACTTGGTCGTTTCAGCTTCACATTCCCGCGCAACCTCGTCATCATTATCATAGTACGCGATCGTCGGTATGGAAGCGAAACATTCCTTATCTGCATGGATCCATTCATCTTCGGTTTCAAACTGAACAAAGTAATCCGGCTTTGTTTCTCGAATAACGCGGTGGGCTTGCCAGAATCGTATTTTTCGCTTCAAATACGACGGGGCAATTTTTAGTTCACTACTCAGATCATCGAGAGTCCACGCGTTTTTCTCCTGAAAAATAGTTCATACATCATTTGACGTGAAATACGAGAAAAAAAATTGTATTGAACCGAACGCTGACCTGGAAGTGCAATATTATGCTGGCCATGATAGGAGGCACCTTCAAACTCAAAACTCGATCTTGAAGCTCCACACGAATCTCCACCTCTCCCATATGCGGATCCCAAATCAATGTTCTATTTCCTTTCAGCGTTTCGAATGCGACTCGATAATGGTCGAACTCCTGCGTACAAGTTGAAGTAGAAATTATTGAAAGTTCAGGAAAGTATTTATTCACCGAGTTGTCAAGAAAAAAAAAATTCACAAAACATTATTTTCGAGCACGAAGTCAATACAAGGCCCGACTTTGATAGAAGACATATTCCTGAAAATATGAAACTCATATTGCTTTCACACATACAAATCACAGTACAAAACCCTGAACAAAAATCTTAAAAAGGAAAGACAAATGTATGAAGTTAACCGATGCCACACCTTCGCATCCTGAATAAAAAATTCACTCTACTGCAGTGTTCCCCAACCTTTTTGGTCCAGCGGACCAGCAGATTTCCATAAAATTGTTTTCACACCGGCAAAGTTTCATGAAATTTTCTGAGGACCAGCAAATTTTCCCAACATGTTTTCAAGCTCAAAAAAATTTTGCATGGGAGACAGCCTGAATGGCAGGTACTGTATTTGAAAAGCTTCTGCTTTTTTTGCTGTTGCAAAAATTAAGTCAAGTACCAATGAAGCAGCTATAGTGGGATATCTTCAAAAAAATGGAAAGGTGGGCTTGAATAAAGGTTTTACAGACTCAAAAGTTGAAATAATTTATTCTATCAGGTAAAATCGTGTCTCAAGTATTATTATAAGAGAAATGTCAAGATATATTTTTCATGAGATAATTTCAACTGCCATTGTCTCGCCACATTTTAAAATGAAGATACGTCCTTCATTGCTACTTTTGAAAAAATTCATCAACCTGAAAAAATTGGGGAACACTGCTCTACTGTATTCTCATTCACGACGTGGTGGACGAAAATATTTGCTAAAATTCAAAATTAGTTCCAAACCTAAACGTGTAGCACAGTACGCGTTTTTCAATTGAAATTTAAAATTAACCCAACGGAGGTTTTCAGCATTCGTATTTTCAATTTCAGTAGAACCGAACCGAAACGTTTCTGTCTACCCTGCATTTACACGGTAGGATAAAGAACCCACCAATGATAAAAAAAAATATATATACAAAAACTGAACACACCGTAATGCCTGTTATCTTTCGAGAAACAAAAAAATTGTTCTGAAATGCAGCAACCAGATGTTCCACTTAATTTTTCGACATTGAATGGTTCGGAAACGTTCTCAAAAACGATGAAGAAAGCTAACCGTCATCACGCAGGAAGGAAGCTCGAACGTCTCCCCACGGTAAATGTTAGGCCAGAACTGGACAGATCGCACCAAGGTCAGCATTTGGAACGCAGGTTGCGACGTCGCACTCTCCTGTTCAATCATGGAAGCTAACCGCAACGATTTGTTTACATCGGTTAGCATAACCTCACAGTTCTGGAAAAATGCTTCTCCGAATCTAGACGAACAAAAAAAGAGGACGAAATAATATGAGGCGGATCAGGAATCAAACAAATTCTCGATTTACCTCATTTTGAGGAATTCTTTGCAGCGAATCTCGCAATCCAGGTTCAAGTTGAAGCTGTCGATGATCCTCTCGGCAAGAATTTTTCTATACTCCTGAATGAACACGCGTCTGCTGCCGTATATGTTGACAAGCATTGAGATTATGTCTGCGTGTCGACTGGCCTTCGATTGGAATTCTGCAGGGGAAAATATACGATCACAATTCAAAAGCATAATTTCAGCGATGAACAGCTGAATTTTTTTTGTGAATTCAAGATATTTCATATCGAATAAATATTTCTTCATACTAGTTTTCTTCAAGAATACGTGAAGGAAGTATCCACGGAATCAGCCATTCCACATAGTTTCACATTAACCATTCAAGGACATTTTTAGGAGCTCGGAAATAATTCGTTACTCCATTTAGCTTCATATACTCAGTACTGTACCCGAATTTACTCGAATACCACGCGCAACTTTTCTTTTAAAATCAAAATTGAGAGGAAAAAATGGGTGGGCGTCATAGGCGGATAGAATTATTATTTTTTTCTAATTCAGGTTTGCATTGTACAGTATTTGAATCTAATGGGAAATTTTAGATATATTTCAACAGAAAACCTGATTTTAATGGATATAATTGAATTCAGGATAAATTCAACGAAAATGGGGTGCGCCCTTGGAAATTCATTGGAAATTCAATTTTATAAAAAAATTTTGAAGGAAAAACCCAGGTGCGCGTGCCTCTCTACTCGAGTTCTTTACCAGAGCAAAAAGGGTGAATACAGTATATTTCACGGAAAACAAGAACCCACTGGAAAGGTTCAAGTCCATCAACCCTGACACAAATTCACCCTCACTCACATTACGCAATCGTGTGTACGGGGAATTATCATCAAGAAATTCCTCAGTTGGACGAATGGAAAACCATAACTAACTGATTGACTGACTAACCTGGTTGCACATCCCAGGTATCCGGTTCCCAATCCTCCCAGTCCCCTTCCCTCATGGAGCTGTCGAACCTGGGTGCAGAGTTCTCGTCTTCCAGCTCTCCCACGGCGTAATCCGAATCCCCGCCATCCTCGTCCCAATCTTCCGCATGAACAGCAGGGTTCAATCCGGAAAGCGTCAATTCGTCCGCCAATCCCCCGCTCTTGGAATCCGTCAAGCTGACCACAATAGTTTTGACGGTGTCGTTGCGGGTCATTAAATAATTTTTCATGGGACTACACGCCTCGAGGGCTAAAACACCGGACGGGTCCAAGTAACGAAGCGCCTTCAGGGCAGAGACGTAAGCAGTTAGTATGTCGTGTGTCGCTACTCCTGGTTGCAGAAGCTTGTCCGAAAGAACTGTTTTCAGGGAATCGACGAATCTGCGTTTGTACGATGAACCCAGGTGCACGAATGCTGCTTTCAGATCGTCCAAAATGCCAGCGGATTCCGGAAATTCTACAAAGAAAAAAAATCACCGCATTTGCTAGGCAACCATGTTTCGCTTCCTGCACGCAGGCAAATTTAAATTAAACTATAAAAAATATTATTGTAATTCCAGGAAACCTGGAAAAGTTTTCCCCTCCCCAAAATCACACTACCTGATGCTGCAATATCTTTGACTTCAACTTATAAGCCAATCAAAAGCCTCTAAACATTGGACAGTAATCGTTCATAGTACTGGACTCCAGATAAGGAATAAAAATTAATAAGAACTACAATTTCTCTCTCTTTTAATTATATCAGTATAAATTTGCACATCGTTGTGTAAAGAGTGTTCAAAGTTTGCTGATACGCTGTTATTTTTCTGTGCGTCAATATTACCTTTGTTGGGACTAACAAGATAATACTTCAACTCTGATAAGATATCCTCAAGGGATTCCCTGCCTTCTCCCAGGCTGATTGACTTGTTTTAATTCATTTGCTGGTTTACTACTTGAAAGATCAATTTATTCACAATTTATGTTGAGGAAACCTTGCATCCCCAACAACATCACTGCGAAAATAAATTCACAAGTTCGTTAGCTTCATGATTTTTGCATGAATGAAGATGAACTCAATTCTTAAACATCAATATTTGATTTTTTTCCTGACGACTGTTCCAATCTTCAATTTCATATTGAGAAGCAAAAACACACTTGAGATGTTAAAGCGATTTACTCTATTACACAGAGAAAATGAAGTTCACCCTACATAATAAAATTTTCGTCAATTTCAAGTCCAAACTCAAAGCACAACCAAGTTTTTTTAATATTGTACTGTAATTGAAATATTCCCTTAGTACATGACACTTTCCGAGATTTCATTCCTTCTTAGAAAACAGTGCTGATTATAAATACAAATTTTAGAACTGCAGATTCTAAATCTGACGGTTACCCCAGAATATTGATTGCCAAAAAAATACGAGATGAATCTCACCAACAATGATGTTGAAAATATTGCTGGTAACCACCACAAAAATTGAATGATACGCATATTCAATCAACTGTGCCTTCATGAACATCTTGATCCTGGTATTGGCTTGATGAGCACGTTCTTGAGCACAAGGCATCAGAAGATCTCGAATTTTCGTTGAAGTCAAAACATCCAAGGATGGCCAATAAACCGCATTCAACCAGTTCCCAACGATTGTTTCCAATGACTACCGACAAGATATTAATCGATCAATGGCGGCGTAAAAAAGATTCAAGTATTTTGAGAGTCGCGGCTTCAAAAGACGACACCGCATCATGAGAATTATTTGAAAGAAAGTTACAAACCTCCATCAGGGCTCCAGAGTGCTGCTGATTCTGCGCTTCTGCTATCAATTCTTTCACCTTCGCTCGGATTTTTGCTTTCAAATGAGAAGACACGAAGTCTCCACCGAGACACTCGATCAGTTCCAAGTCTACCAAAAGGGCAGTGACTGCAAACGAAATCGGCGAAGGAATTAGGTTCAACGATCCAGCAAAGGGTTCCACCGTGAATATATACGGATACTGTATTCGATTACTCACCAACGCGGAAATCTTCAAGAATACACGCTTTACACGAGCAATCTTGATCTGAATCCATCACAGTACATGGAGCGTAAAAACTCGGATCCACTCCGGTGCAGTTGCAATCATCTAAAAAAATAAGGGATTTCAATAAAAATATGATCACATCACTCAGAAAAAAAAAACGGATGAATTACCTGCAAAATGAGAACAACACGCGGCAAATCCATACACAAATACTTCAGCCATGCAATCCCGGAATTTGTCTTGCAGCTTCGCGTGCAACGCTCCTTGAAACTCAATAATTATCTTCGAGAAACCTTCGCTGCCAAAAAAAAAAAAAAAATCAATCAGCACGTCATTCAATCATCTGCGGAACAGAAACTGAAAAAAAAAAGAATTCTTGCTCACTGTACAAAACATTTCCCGACTCCTGGATTTCCCCGAAAATTCTCAAAACCGGTTGCGTTTGCCCGGCTTCCTCTTCGTTGATCAGCATCCAAGATTTGATATACGCGTGAACATCAGCCAATGCCCGTAGCATCGCTTTAACGCAGTTGAAACGGAGTTTCTGTTTTTTGGCTTCGCTGAAATCCTCGAAGACTCTCAGGATTAAGGGACAAACTTTTTCCATAAGGACAGTGCAGAATCTGGCTCTGGCGATTTCTTCCCTGATTGCATGCGGTTCTTGAGTGCGAACAAGAGGCATGTCTGTGTCTTGAATTGGCACTTTAGCATTGGATGTAGATGGCAGCACCGGACGTTGGTACAAATAACGCTTCCATTTGTCAACTGCATCGTCCGCATCAATGTGGTTCGCAACAACCTTGAATTTCAACGGTTATAAACTAGAATTTTAAAAACATTTATACAGTACAACAATAGCAGTAGAATAATTTTCCTTTTCCCGAAAATGATAAATAAAATACAATGAACTTTCACAAGAAAACAATCCCACTAATGCGAGGGGTTGATCAAATATTTTCGCTCCACTTCCTTCAGAATCATAAATGAGGTTGATAAAACTAGTGCTAAGCCGCCGTTAATTCGCAAAATACCAACTTGGGACACTCCTAGCTTACAATTTAAAGTTCTAAGAGCCATTTTTTCAAACAGCATTAGCAAAGCAAAAATGGGTCAGATTAACAAATCTTTCAACGGAACATGTTCGTCAGATTTAAGATATTATCCGGATTGTTCAATCGAGTTAAGACGGAAATTTGAAAAGTTTTAATACAAGTAACTTCGACAGTGAACCTCATTTCCTCACAGTGGTTGCGGTCATTTTCAAGTTTTCGCTGTTTTCTCTCGATTTCAATCGACGATAATGATAGAAGCCCTCCAGGATTGACCAATTATTATTCGAAAAAAGAAAAAAAATCCGTTCATCCAAAATGCCTTCAAGAAACCAGAAGCACGACATCATCAAAAATGTGTAAACCAACTTTCATACTTTATCCGGAAAATAGACCTATAGACGTGTATGTCCTCACGCAGCAGAACTATCATAAAAATACGGTGTGCTGTACAATGATTATTTTGAAGACATGTTCAATAAACAGAATCGAGAATCCATGATTTGATATGCATAAAAGGCACCTCAGGTTTCGTGAAGTTTCCGAGCCTAGGAACAAATACTCCATGACGTCGAAGCTGTTCATGTGTTTCTCTAGAGCCTCCGATTCCCAAAGATAACTTGGACAACTTTTCCAACGTTTGTCTCGAGCTGGCTTCCGTGGTGCCCATGCCTGGCGCTGAAATTTAGAAACAAAAAAGAAGACAAACTTATACGATACAGAAAAAAAAAACGATTTCTTGACATACTTCGATAGGTGGATGCAAGTGATTCACGTCGACTTGCGACCGATTTGCACGACGCAAACAACGCAGTTCCATGTTTGAGATTTTCGCTGCCCCGCAGTCCCGGAGTAAGGTAAGGAGGTCTGCAGAATTTCAACAAGAAACCAGAGGAATAAACGTCAGAGAATCTGAACAAAAATTAAGATCATAAAATGCAGGCGAAGGAATGCATCATAATGAACGGAATTCCTAAAAAAAACTCACACAGTAGATACCACACATTCCGCAGAAAATTTCAGAACATGCTCGAGAATTTCCATACAAACCCGACAAAAAGATTGACGTGAACTTACATTGAACCTCGTTTTGATCCGATCCCAGATTTCACGAAGGGAGTTGAATTCGATACAGGTTTTCCCGGAGAGGGCAGGGACGCGGATGACGAGGATGAAGTTCGAAAATGAGACCGGACTCCCTTCTCAACTTCATCATCACTGATTTGCATATCCTCGGATTCATCGAGTTCATCATCTGAGGTTTCCCGTTTCAAATCCGCAAGACTGAAAAGCCGTGGCTGAGTCATCATGCAGCGTCTATAAAAATGCAACACAAAATAAATCACAATTGTCCAGCTAATGGAGGAATCCGAGGTCTTACCATAAACTCGTTGATAGAAAAAGTGAGGAGATGATAATTCACTAATGCTTTCAAAACATCATCTAGAGGGCAAAGTTAACGTCGAGAATCAGATATCTACAACAGATCAGAGCAATTGACAATAAAAACCTCAAATACTGGCCAGAATAGCAAATTTCATTTCTGACATTCAGTCTACAAATGTTCGAAACTTCACAAAATTTTCACTCCGGTAACGTAAAAAGACAGGTTTTTCATGCGTGAAAATCAGATTCTCAAATACGAGATACGTTTTTGAAAAAAGAACGTGCTTCACAATGCAAAAAAAAATTTTGTGCAACTTTCAAAAAATTCAGCAGATACGCCAAAATACGTTTTCCGACTTTTCACAACAATCCTTCGTTTTTCAATTTTCATCGTCAATTTTTTCAAGAACGTGACGTCTTGCGAAGTTCTCAAGGACATCTACCCGCACTCCAGGCTCATGAATCTCAGGGATCGCGGCCAGCAATTGATCCAGATTGTCCTGATGTTCTTCGCTGTTCAAGTGTGCACACACGGCATTACGGTTCGGCAGCGAAGTGGGAATATCATATTTCCGATCAATACAGATATTGCAGTAATGTTCCACGTCATGAACACCTGGATCCCTGTTAAAGGCCCGCACCTGCAGATTAAAATTAATTAGACAATGACTAAATAAAATTTACATGCCAAAAAATATATTCAGTACCGTATTATATAGGTCTTGGTTATCAATATTCACGCAAAAAATATACATATATATGGCAATATAAATTATTTCTACCACTGAGCAACGACTGCGTCACACTTTCCCATCATAGATGCATCCCTTATTTGGAACAGCGCGACCAAAATATGGTCAGATCTGGAACACAGAGACTCTTCATCCATCCCGCGATCAATTTCCTTATTTCCGAACATCCATTACGCTTCAGTTCCTGCCATCTATGTGGATAAAACGTGGTCTTGGGCCTTTTTTGAAGCCATTCATTCATTCGAAACCTAGAAATTACGATATCAATCAGCAAAACAAAAACGAAAACGTTAAAAGCAGAATAATGCAAGAGTAGATGACATGCATACTTGTATATGATAATATAAAACTTGCGAAATTCAAAAAGAAAATTCACTGTACTGTAATCATATTTCAATCACCTTGGCGTGTCCATGAATTCCTTCAAAATGGCCATCAGCTTCTTCTGAGAAGAACGACGTACGACATAAGCGTGTTCCATCCCACGAGTTAAGCAAAGTAGCTTGTTGAACTCCGCTCGGATTGCGTTTGCCTGTTCAAAACTCGTTAGGCAGTTTAAAGTTCACTAGTCGTGAGTTGCGGTCTGTGAGTGGTCCACCTATAGTAACTCTCTCTGAAGTTGCAGTCGGAGGTCGAGTTAAAGCACTAGTCCCTTGTTACGTTAACCAAATCCATCTTTGACTTCATAGCGTAGACCACACAGAACTCCTACAATCCGTTCTTGCTTCGCGTCAATCCTGCGAAAATTTCAAAAATATCTTGACATTTCATCCTTATTTCAATCAACAACCAAAATTCCGCGTCAAGGGCCTTAAAAGCAAGGAAGACTAGGGGATTTTCTGAGACGCAATGATAGTGATCTGAATCTCTGCTAACCTGAATTCGACGGCAGGGGCAAAAAGGATGGTCATCAGGAATTGTTTGCCCGGTTTCCAGTTAATTGCTACCGTGTTGCTAGCGATCAGCTTCTCGCCAGCACCATCAAGAGAAACGTGAGCAGCAACCAAAAAGTTTTCAGTACCACGACCACAATTGACGTCTAAAGCAATGCTGTTCACCGATTCCCGCTGAACTTTTGCTTGTCTCTGTCTGGAAATTTTCATTTGAGTTACCTTCCAACAAAAATTATGCAGAAATTGAAACTATTGAATGAACCAACCTGTGCTGAAAGGCCAATGCATGATACTCATGCCGTAAAACAGACCAAGGTCCCCTCAAATCAATAACTTCCGTGTGAGGAATCTCATGATCAATGGTCAGACCAGACATCTCACGAGACTCCTCTGCAGAGTCCTCACTTTCGACACCTTTGGCATAGCTTTTAAACGAGGCCGCGTCCTTTTTCGACAATTCACTTTCCTCAACACGCGAAGCAAGACATTCTCGATACAAAATGCTTTGAACAATAGTGGGTGAAACGTCGTTATCAGGTCTCACATACAAGAAAACTTTGGCCACCCCGTATTCCACCGAAAAAATCTGCAGAAGAAAATGGGCGTAAAAATAAGAAGTCAAGAGGAATGAATTTCCCACGTTCATTCTCAAGAAAGTTAATGCAAAATACCTCCAAAAAA
The DNA here is from genome assembly GCA_905338405.1 of Notodromas monacha. Classification (NCBI taxonomy): domain Eukaryota; kingdom Metazoa; phylum Arthropoda; class Ostracoda; order Podocopida; family Cyprididae; genus Notodromas; species Notodromas monacha. The sequence goes on from CAJPEX010003546.1 coordinate 23,626, forward strand.
TATTATCTTTTTTTAAATGAAGATACGAAAAAAGGTTACCCTTCAATAAAAGAAATATCTTTGTACCGGTACTGTATATTGAAATCATGTTGCAGCTTTTCATATTAAAGTAACATAGAGCTCGGGTGGATTTCTTGTGATTTCGGTTTTGCGAATTTGGGACAGAAGTGATTTTATGCAGCTCAGATAGGGTGTGCTTTCACATTTTGCAGACGCCGTGTTTCAAAATTCATCACCCAACAATACGTTACAAAAGTAGTTAAAGTAGTTCTGAATTATATATTTCGACCTTTCTTTCAGGATTTATCTTATCATGGGTTCAATTTAACTGATGAAGCTGTTCAAAAAGTCGACTCACTTTGATCAACAAACGGGCGTTGTGTGGACTCGTGAGCTCTTCAAATTTTGAGATGGCATCTCGGGAGTATTTCTTTTCAGTGTTACTCGTCATGTATGGAGCTGTTTCTGCAAGAGCACATGGGAATGCTTGCCATTCTTGAAGTTCCGAAGGTAGACTATCCTGGATTTCCCTCGTGTACATTCTTGTGTCTTCATGACGAACCTTGACATCTATTCCGGTTTCAGTCAACCTTGACAAGAAATATGGATAGGAAGCGTAAAAATCAGGACGAAAAAAGAACTTGGTAAATCATATATGCCTTTGAACACCAGAAAATACGAAAAAGTACGAGGGTTTTCCCACTTGGGCGCGATCTTGGATTATTTCTAGAGTAGGTATGACCGTAGAAAAAAATTATGACATGTGAGGTTCGGGCATCCTTTTCGGAGTTTTCAAAATTTTTCAATTTCCTGCATGATAAGTGAAAACTTTCCAGTTACGGTCTGAGTTCTCCACCCATGTCACAGGGTGCTAAAAATTTGTCAGGCCAACTGAAAATTTCCTTGTTGTTACAACCATTATACAAAATGTAAAAATAATAACGGTTAAACAACAACATTTCATTTTTTCAGCTGGCCTAAAATTTTGTCAGCACCCAGTTACATGGATGGTGAACTCTGACCATATCAGCATGCAGTGAATTGAAAAAAATCCTGAAAATCCAAAAAAAATCCTAGAAACCTCAAAAGATCATAAAATTTTTTTACAGTCACACCGAGTCTACAAATAACCAAGGTCGTGTCCAAGTAGGACAACCCTCGTATGCAATAAAATGTTCGTCTGCAATCACCTGGCATAAATCCAACGACAACCACTGATGGTTGTATACGACAGAACTTCCGCCCGATAATACATATCCTTTTGCAGCGTCTTTGAAAAATGTGGCACCAATATGCCCATACCAGGACGCAATACGGCGTGAGGCACAGGGAACAGCTGATGGTTTTCGATGTTTCTTAGAATTTTGCCAATCTTATCAATGTATCGGCGTGCCCAAAAGTGTGAAGGATCTTCCGTCTTCCCAACAACAATATCAAACATTGGATTCATTTCTTTCAAAGCTGTATTCCTTCGAAGTCTGCTCAAGTCACGCTTCGGGATTGTGACTGGTTCAATGTCGTCCTGGCAATAGAAATCAAAATGTCTATTTAATGTATGAAAGCACGCGTTTTTGAAACTTTATCCTGACATGATACTATTCTCAACGGAGTTATAATATGGGGTGTTTGATATGCGCGGGCAGTTCTAATAGATTAATCACTGATCATTTAAAATTTAATTTTATCAGAATTATTTATTCAAACTTTGCAGATAAAATATTCAAGGATTTGAACACAGAGCTTCCTTGATTCAAATAATTGAAGCATTTCAATAGTTCCGATTTTGACACTCTCTTCTTGCACCGTGACAAATCCTTATCCAAACCTTCAAGGCCAATTATTTTCGTTTTCAGCTGGTCGCGGTAAGACATTGCTGATATTTGTAAAACATCAGCAACTCTGAAATTACACGTGTATGGAGTTATACATCTGTGAATACTGCGATCAATATTTTTTCGCCGTCCATGGCAACAAAATCAGCGGGTGGAAAAAATTTTGAAGAACAAGAAATCAAACAGCAATATTTAGGAAGACACATTTTGCTTTAAAAACAGCGTGACCACCTGAAAAGTCAGACTGAGCGCGGAAATTGGACATACATTGTAAGAATAACGTTCAAAATTTTTGCATCAGCAGATATAAATTCCCTTACTGAAGCAGTTTGACAAAAATGAATCCAGGTTTTCCAATCGTATTCAACAAAATGCAGCCCAGAGATGTTGGCTCACGTATCCCTAAAATGTGTACCATAGTACTTACCTCAAACTTCATCCTCTTCACTATTGGAGCACCATCATCGTTGTAGACTCGTATTTGGAATGGATTGAACTCAGGATTCCACATTTTTTGGGCCAAGAAAACACTGGTGTCAACGTCGCAGAATCGCCGCAACTGCTTTTTCTCGAAGGATTCCATGTAACTCAATGGCTCACTCAAGCACGTATCAAATGTCGCGTAGCATTTCGAGTCAATTTGCTTCACTTGCACATTGTTTGAAACTGCTTGAAGCAACTCGGTAACCTGTTCGTAAAATTAAAAAAAAATAAAGCATAAATATAATTAACACGTACCAAGAAAAACAAAAGTCAATCATGAACACACGGTACTGACTAAGTTGAAAATTTCCAATATTTTCCGATGAAAAATATGGACAAAAGAGAACATCTGACTTCAATCCAACATGAAAATTCAATGAAATTTGCTCGCTTTTATTTGAAATGGTTTCTATGGCCAATGAAAAGCCTGCAATATCCGTCATTTCACCTAAGAACTTTTAACGTTAAGACTTAGCCTCTTTTTTAATTAAAACGCGAAGTAAAAGTGCAGTAAATCATGCTAATAATTCCGGTAAAGCTCAGTTGTTTGTGTTTAATCGTTTTTCTAAATAAATGTACACTCGAAAAGGACTTTCCAACACACTAAGCATTACTTACCCAGGGATCAGACCCTTCAGATCAGACTTTTAATCAGTTTTGAGAGGGAAAAAATTCATTATTTCCGAAAAATTACGATTCATCAAAAAAATGTAAAATCGAAATGTAATTGTGGCTCACTCAACGGACCGATACCATTTTGAATTTTACAGAAGGCAGCAGATTTGAGCAACTCTTCTTTGGTCTTTTCTTGGTTCGCAAAAACCAGTGCTTTACGTAATTCCATTTTCACGAACTCCCCTTCTCGGGTAATTCATTGCACGGGTAGATCATTTCCAATTGATCATAGAAATATTTTTATGACACATAATTATGAAATGAACGCTATTCAAAAAAAAGTGGCGTGGATTTTGAGTGTAAATTCGGATGTATACTTTTGTGGCTTCAATAATATTTGTTAGAAAATCAGTCCCGACTATGGGTTCACCATAAGCATAATTTTAATTACAGTAGTGCACATCCAAAAATCAAACATAAAAAAATCAGAAAAATATATGAATTTCAACAATGCAACGGAATTAAGTTTAGGGGAATACAAAAATGTTACATTGAATACGGGTCTACAAACCTGATCAGCATACGAAACCCTGGAGTTTGTAGGCAGGCCGGAGAGTACAACTGTTTTCCTTGGATCAGAATCAGTCTTCAATGCTCGATTGATCTCACTCTCCGTTTTCAAAGTCTCAGATGAAAAGTAGTTCGGATAAAAAGCCCCAAAACAAGCAATCTTGAGCAATAAGTCCTTCTCCTCGTCTGACATATTGATTTCCGCCGTGGTTTCCGAAATGATGGGAAAACTTAGTTCCATTGCCGTTGACAAATCAGCATGCTTCGAAACAACTTCCCTCATGGTTTTGAAATCCAGATCAGATTCTTCGCAAAATACTTTGGGATCATCTGCCAGACAGAATTTCTGAGAGAAAAAATTAAATAAATAAGCTTGACGAATTGTTACAGAGGACAGAATGTCTCTTGAATCCCAAACAATTACGAACACCTCGTTATGCGTAAGATGTCCAAAAAACTTGTGAAAAAAAAATATCGAGAAACAACCAATTAATTCTTATATTTTGTACATCACCATGAAGAATTATTTGTATGCGAGTACAGTAGATGCAAGAAGAAGCGATGAAAATTTTCAGCTTAAATTTAAACAATCACCCCAAGTGTCATCTGTTGCTGGATTCCTTCAGAGCGCGAATGGAATCTACACTACGGTACGGAAGAATCTTATGAAATCTAGGAAGAATCCATCAGGGTGAATAACGACGATTTCATGATTGTGAAATGCTCTTCCCCAAAATGACTCTTTCAAAATTCCATCTCCATTTTCATGATCAAATTTTGTCGAAATGGAGCATGCGTTTCATCTTAGATTTAATTTAAAAAAAAAACTTAAGAGACTGATTTTAAGCACCCTTTCGTCGTCAATGCACAGTGAACGAGCTTCAAAAATCCCCCGCAAAATGTGAAAGCGAGAAGACAAAAGTGACACACCTCATACAATCTCAGCATGGCATGAAGGTCAGAAAAAGACCCATCCGCCCACCATAGCCTGGCGTAATACC
>CAJPEX010003547.1:0-28121 GCA_905338405.1 Notodromas monacha
GCTGTGACCCATAGAGGATCCCAACCAAACCAACACAAACAAAGACCCCGTTTGCATCTTTTTTTCCTCTTTCTCTCTTATTTGGCAGACAGGACTGCAGCAGCTTCCCAGCTTTGAAAAAGCCACACGCGAAATTATTGGAACAGAAAGGTCTCATTTCCTGCTGCCTTTTGCTTCCATTGGGGGGTTATACCAAAGATGCATCACATTACATAGCTGCATGTAAATTTCATTTGAAATCCAATGATTCTGGGTAGAAGCACTGGTCATCTAGAGCAGTGTTCCCCAACCTGTTTGGTCCCATGGACCAGCAAATTTCCATGAAACTTTTTGCAGAACAGCAAATTTCCAAAAAATTTTCTGCAGACCAGCAAATTTCCAAACAATTTTCTGCAGACCAGCAAATTTCCAAACAATTTTCTGCAGACCAGCAAATTTTCATACAATTTTCTGCAGACCAGCAAATTTTCATACAATTTTTGCATGCTCAAAAAAGTTCTGCTTGAAAGAGAGCTTGATGTACGAAATTTTTTGATAACTCCCCTTTTGAAACCAAATCCGAAAGGAACATGCCGACGCGCAATTCAATCCGCGCATTTCTTGAATGCGCGGAAAACTATTAGAAACAAAGAAACCAAAAAAATCCCCCAGAAATGGGACGTTCAAAGATAAAAAGAGGCACCAAAGAAGCCGAAAATGTAATTTAATCGGCACATCCCGAGATGCGCCGAAACAAACGAGAGATAAGGAAGAAAACGCCAGCAACTGGGGTGACTGCTAAAATTAAGACAAATCGGCGAAACCGACTCGCCAAAGAAAAGAAAAGAACTCCCAAAATCGGGACAAAACAATCGCCGAAAGAGACATCCCCCCCTCTTTCGCGAAAGGATATCCACCCTTCTCAGAACTCAGGGGTCATTCGACCCCTCAAGAATCGCGAAAAATTGGCCAGCTGTCGGCAAGGCGCGTCCTAAATCGGTTCGTATTTCNGCCAGCTGTCGGCAAGGCGCGTCCTAAATCGGTTCGTATTTCTCGAGAAACGATTCGTCTTTCAAAGCAAAACGATGTCGCGCTGTCAAAATCTTGTGCAAGTCAATCCTCTGGGATATTATTTTTCTGCTGAAAAATCCCGAAACGCGATACAACTAAAAGACACCCGGTGACAGGAAAACCATTTACGACAACTCGGGAAAACATGCTCCGAACCTTGTAAAAGAGCTGTAAAAATCAAGTTGCAAAATTCGTTAACAACAGACGCCACCACCTGGTGTTTTGAACTTGCCACCCCAAAAAGTTTTTCCCGCCAAAAACTGGCGCAAAAACCCATAAAATCTCGGAATTTGACGCAACAGACAGTCAGTCGAATCCTGAGAGTCTCTGAGCTAATTTGTCGGACAAAATTTCGGAACTTAACAAGTCTTTGGACTCTGAGAAAAACTTCGGGACACATTTGCGGACTTAGAAAAATATCTGAAAAAAGGAACTCTGAGGAAATTCGGGAATTCTCCTCAAGTCCCATCACTGCCCTTTGAGTATTTTATTTGTACCTTATTTCCCTGAGTGATTGAGACCCTGCTTTATTTTTTTCCATCACTGGAAATATTTAGATCAAAAGGACTCCCTAAAAATCTGACTTGAGATCCTTCTCCCTTTATTCTTTCCATTATTGGAACACTTGTTGTATCAAAGACTTTGAGAATATTTGCCATAACCTGTGACTGAGTGTATGTGTATGTGAAGCCTTTTTTACTGTTTGTTGTGTACTGTGTCTTTTGTGCCAATTTTAATACCCTGTACTGTTTGTTCTGAAAAGAAAGGTCTGCACTAGTTGGTAGAAATCCCGGTCGGTTCGCGCCCGACCAATTGCCGTGTTTTATTCAATCAATCCGAATTTTGTTTTCCAAGACTCTGCTGTAAATTAAATAAGAAATTCAAGGTGTAAGGCTTGAAAAAATCCATTCTAGAATTAAAACCTTACAGGGTAGTTGGTTGCTCATAATTTTTATTCTTGAGTGGAGCAATCAGAAAAAAATGAAGAAAAGGAAACCATTCTCGTAAATTTTAAGAGAGCTACATTTTCTTCAAGAATTTATTTTCTTGCACAAGGAATGTCCAGATATTGTGAGAGTAAATCTTCATGCGGCGGATTTGGTAAAACAGATATTTTCAGTTGAATATACAGGAGAGTCGACGACAGTTCGGACATTCAGTCATAAGATGTTGGTTTTGTCATGCACCTGTGGATTTTCTTGGTCGGTATCCATGCTTGGGTTCTCTTTCTGGGATCAAACGCCGCATGGGTACGAACAACTCGGAATGCACCCAAGCATGGCACATGAGGGGAAGCAACACTTGTGCAAGTGAGCGACCCCGTTTTCCAATTCCCCCATGGGAATCTTTGGTCCTTTCAAATCGGGTTCACCCATCCTTGGTGAAATCATGCAGGAATACTGGTCACAAGCGACATGTCCATCTTCGTGGGTGTGACAGCATGAGGCTACTTCGAAGTCTTGTGGTAAGGTTTCAATGTTCTGCGCAGCGTCACAAAATTCAGTGTGACAGACTATGAAAAAGCCTCTTGCGTCGATGGCAACTCTGCAACACGGAAGTTCATCTTCCGGTTTGTCAGGACTCTCCTCTTCGCCAGCACTGGAGACAGGAAGAATGGGACATGTATTCCTTAAGTCCGGACAAGGATGCGATGGTAGACAACAAGTTGGAAATTTTTCTGTCGTCTCTTGCGCTGATAAAAAATAAAATAAAATAATGGGTGGACATGATTGATGAGAAAAAAATGTGCAGGATTTGAATTGAAGAAATATAAGTCAATCCACAGGCATTTAGCATTTAGCTCATAAAATGGCTCGTTTTTGTAAATTCAAATGAATACTAACGCTTTTTCCCTGATTTAATTGCACAAACAGTGTGTCTTTAAAAAATTAATCTAAAAAACCACGTTTTCAAAAAGCAAAAAATAACCTTAAACCTGGTGCGCATCTATTTCATTTGTATTTCACTTCTTCCCAACAATCTCTATGCGCACCACGTTTAAGGTTATTTTTTGCTTTTTGAAAACGTGGTTTTTTAGATTAATTTTTTAATCTACTAAAATTATTTTATTCTTTTTAAAAAATATTCTTAAAATTTATTTTTTCACAAAAGATTGCATTGTCATCAGTTTCTAGGCTATCCTGAAAGTTTCAGCTTGATAGCTAGTCGGGAAGTGAGTGAAATTTGAGTTTCAAAATTTGATCCGGACAAACAAACAGACAAGAAAGTGAGTTAATAAAAACGTGTTAATTAATTAGAAAAAAAAATGTTCCAGGGGGTGGGATTGAACTCGGACCTCTGCGACCAATTCAGTTCACCATGGGTTTTTTTCTTGGGGCCAAGGAAAACCTGCTCAAAGTTTTATTATAGAAATCTACTATAATTATTTTATTCTTTTTAAAAAATATTCTTAAAATTAATTTTTTCACAAAAGATTGCATTGTCATCAGTTTCTAGGCTATCCTGAAAGTTTCAGCTTGATAGCTAGTCTGGAAGTGAGTGAAATTTGAGTTTCAAAATTTGATCCGGACAAACAAACAGACAAGAAAGTGAGTTAATAAAAACGTGTTAATTAATTAGAAAAAAAAAATGTTCCAGGGGGTGGGATTGAACTTGGACCTCTGCGACCAATTCAGTTCACCATGGGTTTTTTTCTTGGGGCCAAGGAAAACCTGCTCAAAGTTTTATTATAGAAATCTACTAAAATTATTTTATTCTTTTTAAAAAATATTCTTAAAATTAATTTTTTCACAAAAGATTGCATTGTCATCAGTTTCTAAGCTATCCTGAAAGTTTCAGCTTGCTAGCTAGTCTGGAAGTGAGTGAAATTTGAGTTTCAAAATTTGATCCGGACAAACAGACAGACAGACAGACAAGAAAAGTGAGTTCATAAAAACATGGTAAAATCAGCAAGGATAATTTCCATTTTTTCAACTGCCAATTTTTTTTGGAATGTCCAAGAACCATGCAGTAACAAATTGATACTGTGGGACCCTGAAATATGTAATATTCCACTTGTGGACACTTGAAACTCAAAAATATGCACAGACCAACAGCCAATATCTCGACATGCGGACACTTCTCCAAGATATCTAGATGAATTTCAAGGATTCAATTCTTCCAACTTTTGTGAATTTTCCTATTTATTAAAAAATTACACGAATTCCCCAGTATTTCCACACATACATACCTTTGTGAAAAAAATAGTAAAGAATGAATGCTACATACGTCGCAAAGGTCATGAGTTTTATCATCTTTAAGGCAAAATGAATTTCTTCGAAAAGCTTCCCGCGGATCGATCAATGTGAGCTACGTGTTTTGACTGATTTTCTTTGCAACACAGGCTGATATTCATGACAGAACTATGAAATCATTAATAAAAGGGATAAAAGTGATTCTATTATGGGTTGTTGTAATTTTTTTTCCTTTGTCAGTCTGTGACAACTCTGACAAGTCATCGTTATCAGGATATTCACAGAAGTGATGCGTCTGTCAAGTGCATATTGACACCCGCAATCTTCTATTATATGTCATGTACAATGTATGTTTTTCCACACGTTTCATGGCCATTAATTTTAAACCCACGGAATTCCACGATCTCATCATATTTTTTGAATTTCTGTATGATCTTCCAATCACAATTGAATTTCTTCGAATTGAAGAGTATGCGTGTACAGTATTTCGAAAATTTACGAAGGCTAACATTTGGTTCAAAATTTTATAAATCCACAAAATTCAATTTTGGTGTCAAACGTCTTCCTACAATATTCTTGTCTACAACAAAATCCTCCATGAAGCAATATTTTGTATGGTCTCATTTGGTTTTCTCCCCATGTCCAAGGGGCACTTCTATAGGCAAATTCCCTCCACAATGAATATTTCTGGTCCCCCGAATTTTTTTGTAGATAGTTTGCCAAAGCTTCCCACTTGAATGCATATGAATCTTCTTAAATCAATTTAAAGTGCTGGACTTCTGAAAATATGAGGGTTTCACACTGGTAACAATAGAATCCTTGTAACATTCACAAAACATAATTGTTAAATAGAGCTGCAGAAGAAATGTTTAGGAGTTCCAACGGTTGAAAACGTTACAATTTCATAAATATACCGTATCTACTTGGAGTACCATGTGCCCTTGACTAAGGCATGCACCCCAAAAATTCTGGAAGAAATTAGTCTGAAGAACTCATCCCTGTGTATGACGCACAACCCAGTTTTTGCAGGCTAAAATATATTTTTGAAAATAATTCTTTATTACTAAAAATTGAATGAACCAGCAGAAGTATTTTTAATTCAGATGCTTTCTTCATTACTTTCAGCACAATGTACACAACATTTCAATGTGGAATTGGATGTAGTGAACTCCCACTGCTGCAAATGGCCAGAGTCCTGATGAATTTACCCAAGAAAAGAAGCTCATGCCTATCTTGTTAGGATCTGTTTTAAAAAATAATTGTTTGTCCTTCCTCCTTTTTATTGTCTACTGGAGCAGCAGTAAAATCTTCTGGCATTTACTGGCAACTATCCCTATTATAAATGACAATTTCCTACATCCTTCACTTCCTGTTGCATCTCAGATACAATTTTCCAATTATTCCAGGAAAATTGACCTTCTTGACTTCTTGAGACTAATATTTTGAACTGCTATCCCTTCAAACAATATTCCCACATAAACGATTAGACTATAGGCGCCATGCATTTCATTTCAATTCTTTTTTAATCTACTGTACTTGCATACCACACGCATAGGGTTTTCCAAAAAGTTTGATGGAAATTTTATCCATGGGTACTCACACACCCCTTTTTTGGGTTAAATTCTGGAAAAAAGTTGCACCTTGTACCTTTAAATATGGTAATATGGACATTTTGAAGCATGATTATCTGATGGCCATAACAAGAAATTATGAACAAATGGTTTTGGAATTCCTATTATTAGAAGAACTGCTGGATATCCAGTAGGACATCAGAGCAAAAAATTAAACCATATCTCGAAAATATCCTGTTTGGCACAAAAGAAAACGCCATTCCTCTGTCGCATGAACATATACTGTATATCTTACAAGGAAAAAAGATACAGACAACCATGTTCACATTCCTGAAGCAGAGCCTAAATTTTCTTCATGATGTTAATTTTTTTTAAAGATGGCTGATTCTGCCAGGTTTCAAGCATGTGCATTGATCAAGTACTCTATGGTTTTCATTCTTGGAAAAGAATAAACTATCAAAACAGGAGTTTTTAATTTACATGTATACAGTCAGTATACAAGCCTGTACGACGCTTGCTGGAATCAAACGCGGTAAGTTTTCATTTTTGCAGTAAGAGCAGCGACACCTAACTGAGAGAAACAGAAAATCATGTGGCTCTCAAAAGCTGGGGACGCGCATCATACATTGCATTAGGAGTTGTGACTTGTAGCCCAACATGTATGATTCGAAAGCTGCTGTACAAATTCAATTTTTAATTCAGGGTTCAAATGCTGAATATTTTGTGCTAACAAAGATTTTTTTCACCTATTTCTTCATTATTTTGCATCAAATATACCAGACACATTGTGGATATTTTAGAGGTTGAATGGGTTTTGTTTCTTTGTTAATCATAGCATGGGTATATGCAGCACTGTATTTACTCAAGCACCAGTGTACCACACACCCATAAATAAGACATGCACCAGGGTATTTCATTGTGACTTGTTGATAAAATTGCATCCTGATTCCTGAAGTATGACATGCAGGCAATTTCCAATGACCATGCTCTGGCCATATTTCAAAAGTAGGAACAAAATACTTGAATTGACCAGAATTCAACTAATGTTCCATGAAAATCCATGCTGGTCATTAAGTTTCTCAGTCAAAATTGGTTCAAAATATACTGCTATAGAATTAAGTACAGTATATTTATACTTTCATGAGAACACATTCTAAGGGCAGGATCTCATGCTGAATCAGGAACTGAGGGTTCAAATTGAAATCCTGAAGACAAGAAAAACTTCAAGTTTATGCTCATCTGTCAAGCAGTACAATTCTGAAATTATCAAATGTATTTTTGGAATATTTTACATCATTTTATTATTCCAGTACTCCACTACATTAAAACAATCTTGTAATACTTGTTACATCATTGCAAAGATAAATTTAGGATGGGTCCTGTCATGACTCCATCTTTCTCCTGGAAGTTCTATATGGAATTTGATGAATTAACATTCAAGTGAAGTGTTGTGTCCCTGAAAGTGTTCCAGGGACATTGGAAAAGGTCTCCTAAGGTAAAGCACATAAAGGAATAATGTGTAACACACATCTGTCCTCAGCCAGATAAAGAAAGAATGTCCTCATCTCAAGTTCAGGACACATATTGATATCTTCATGAGCTTCACATTGCATTGAACACCATGAGCTCATAGGACTCATCAGTCATATTCAATACAGGATGCTCAAAAGAGATGCATGATATAGAGGTGGTGGGGGCTTCAATGTCTCTTGTTTTTTGCAACGAAAGCCTGCATATACTGTAGTATGACAGGAGAGTAGGAAGAGCAAAAAAAGCTCACCCTTCCTGCTCAAGAGAAAGTGACAGTTAGAAACATCCCACTTCATGCCCCTGATCCTCTTTATATTTACACACTTTTGGGACTCTGAAAGAAACACTGAATTTGCCACTTATTGGTACCTGTGAAAAAGTATTGATTGCTTGCATGTTGAAAAATCATTCTCCTAAATCCGGTGTGGCAAACCAGCATTAATTAGTTACTCCTGACTTCCTTGGTCAGCTGTATGCAAAGTCTTGGAAAAGAACAGGATGTTTTTCCTGCTGCCTGCCTTATTTTCAAGACTCTCACATAAAGTGCAGATGATGTCATAGGTCCATTGGATCCCAGACAAAGCAATTGAATTTTTTAGCCATCAGAATGCAAGTTTTGAATAAGAACTCCACTCTTTTCAGAGGAGTTCATTCTCATTGCCCAGTTCTTCAATTGCCTGTTAATTCAATGGTTGTAATGGCAGAGTCAATTGTAAAATTGGTTGGTTAGCTCAGAATATTGAATGAGGTACTTTAAGTTAAAAGGCCCTTTAACACTACGTTCTGATTTCTCCTCTCAAAGAGGAATGAAGATTTTTATACCCAGGTGCTTGGACTGGGTCAGGAAGATATCAGTTGATTTCTGTTTGGCTCAGGATTGGCCAATTTCAGGAAAATCAAAAGAGTGATGACCACTTCTTGTCTTTGAGTGAGGCTCAGAGAGTCTGGCAAAAATGGGATTTTTGCAAGGTTCACTGGCCTTGAGATGCGACAAGTTTTTGAGTCCAGTTGCAATTGGATGCTGAAGCTGTGTCACTTTGGGATGCAAAAGGTGAGGCTTTCCTCCATCTTGCCTTCACATTGATTTGGGTTATTACTGTTGAATGGATATTGAATGCCACATCAAGTCAAAATATGGAAGATTTTGCACAATCTCTTCATAAAAGATTATAAAAAAGCACACCACTGTTAAATTCAATTGGGACTAAGTTGATTCAGATGAAAATCTTTTAAGCAAACTGTGAGATACTTTCCAATTTTTGTTTGCCTGAAATGTTATATTTATTGTTGGGAAAATTGAATAAAAGTGGATTTCATCTTTTGGCTTTTGGAGGAACCAGAGAGCAGTGAGTGCAGTTCAAAGATTTGTATATATAATGGATGACCTTCTTTGAAATCATTGCGAAATTATTTTAAAATATTTAATATTTTATTCCTTCAGGTTGCACGCGTAAAAAGTTCAAGGGAAATGCGCAGAAACACATATACTTGATAAATCATGAGATATTGAAGGTGTCATTGCGCATTTGACGTACACTTGATTCTTTGGGTACTTATGACTCTTGACAGGCTACAGAAAAATGTAAACGAGTTGACGAAAATGTAACAATCTCGTTATATTGTCATAGATTCAAGCAACTGCCATAAATACCAGCCTCTGCTCGAAAGTCAAATCAGTTTCAATTTCTTCCTCAATTCGACCAATAAAGTAAATCATCTGAAAGAACTTGATACCTGCTCAAACATGTTGAAAATCACGATTTTGGCTGTTTATTCGGCATTCTTCCTCGTCTCAGGAAGTTCTGGTGAGTGTGTGAGGACAGCTTAGCCAATCTTCGCATTATTTTTATGAACGCATTTTTAAAAAAATGTCTCAGCCGTTGAAAAAAATGCAGATCAATAATCAAATCAATGAAGTGAGACTGCCTTCGTCTTAATTTCTGTTTCATTATTTCCAGCACTGGATAAGGTGAAACCAATACCCGAGTGTTGTCTACACCAGCCTTGTACACATTCAGACCCGCCAATTTGTCTCGGGCACCCAAAGGACAGTAATTCCTCAATAACCCCAGTGGAGGTCGTCCCTGAAGCGNAATTCCTCAATAACCCCAGTGGAGGTCGTCCCTGAAGCGATTGGACTCTTGCCCTGTTGCAGATTGGTGGGCACCGATTCCTCGGTCTACATCATCTGTTCCCAGGACTTTTGCGGCGATTGGCCCGGGTCTCCAACTCTGCCAGACGACGTGACCGCGGCTCAGTGTTGCTACCCCTTCGAAAGTGGAACCATCGTTTGTGACATTTATTCCTGCATGAATTCGGGGCCAACTGGAATTCCTTACTTGGAGGGCCACAAGATTCCAATTGGGGAATCAGAAGACGGGATTCATCACTTGTACACGTGTTGCCAACCCAATTGTGGAGTAAACGGGTGCAGTCCAGTGTGTCGAGAATGTGACCTTTGACCCTGAAATTGATGAGAACCCACAGCATGAAAAGCCCTGATGACGAAAATCCGCTTGACCAACCGACAATGAATCTGATCATTTCTCTACTGTATCAATAGATGTCCGAAGTGTCTGTCCTCTGAATTCTTCTTAAAGATGCATGTTATATATGCGCCACATCGAAAACTATATTCTGGCAATATCTGGGAACTTTTATTTTTCGAACGCGAAATTTCCGGCTGAAAATAAATTTATCTTCCAATATAAGAAAAGTGTCGCTTTTTCCCCCTCAAATCGGTTTCGGTTTCAATGCTGGAATCAATTTTGCCCTCCATGGAGAGGTTCCTTTCTTCAGTGCGGGGTGGGGGAACCAGGCAGCATTTCCTCATTGTTATTCATGTACAGTGTATTATTCAATTCGCCGCCTTGAAAATCATTCTGACGATATACAGTATATGGACAATGCTCTTGCAACAAAAAATCAAAATTCTAGCTGGAAAGGAATTTTTCTTCCTAGTTATGAGATGTGTCATCGCTCATTTGTCCCTCACATCCATCTGCGTCTTATTGTAATCAAAGTTTTGCTCCGTATACGTATAGTGGCTTCTTTGCTTCAGCAGTTTTTGGAGAATCTATTATTTTACTGCGGATGGAGCAAACTTGCTAGAAAATCGCAGCAAAAGCTCAGACTCCTTTATACTGTAATTCGTAACTTTGTAAGTAGCTTCAGCATTTACAATGTAAAACAGCATTATAGGCAGAATTATGTTTATAAAGATTTGCCAATAATGCAAGGATTGCGAGCTATGATATTCGGAACATTCGAATTGTTCTTGAATGGAATTTGAATGAACAACAAAAAATAGTGTTTTAATTTGCAATACAGCATATTCTTTTGACAGAAAGATGCGCGCTGGAGAAACACTTCGATTAAAGTATTCCAAATTATAGAAGAACTCTACTATACCCATGCTTAAAAGCCCTCTCCCCAAATTAACAGTTCTGTTGATCAGATTGGAAATACGTCGATTTTATCTCATCGTAAGTTTTTTTTCTTTCAAAAATGAGCCGTTGCAGCCATCAATCAGTTGGAAGTATTGGTACTGATTTACCTGTATTCAACCCATTTTTTCTATGATTCAAATATTATCAACTCAGGACTTATTTTACAAAACGAGAAATACATTGTAAATATTCTCAGAGATTTAATTTTCTCTTCTAGCAAGACTTCTCCATCATGATTTACCAAACTGGCATAACTATGGTTGATAGATACTCTGTTGAGAAATACTCAATTGCTGAGAAGTTGCAGTTCATCAGGATGAAAAGTATGGAGAAAATGTAACAAAGAAAGAATTATCTTGCAGTGAATGAGGATTGGATTTCCATTAAGAATTTCTGTGGTTGAAAGAACCAAGCAGAGATATTGCACATACATTTTGGATTTTGTTCATTTGTAATGCACTCATCTTTCATGGAATAGAGAGGAGACCTACTGGACACCTGGTTCAAATAAAAAAAAAACTGTTTAACATATTAAGAGGATTTCCTCTTTGATTTTAAACTGTCCTATAAATTCACGTTTTGTTACAAAAATTAATTTATAGAATTATATAATCCATTTGGTTTACTTGCATGTTGTTGAATGGAATGTTGCATTTGTGCTGGACTTGATGAAGGCTGTTGCAACACATTAAGTTGCTAGAACACATCAAGTTGCTAGAACACATTAAGTTGCTATAGAACACATCAAGTTGCTAGAAGAAATTAAGTTGCTTGAACACATCAAGTTGCTAAGACACATTAATTTGCTTATTGTTCTATTGCTTTTTTCTTTCATGTATCCAGAAAAAAAAACCAAAAGGCTCCAGAAAATGCGATATCCAGACAAGGTTTGACTGTTTGAGAGAAAAAAAACTTTGAGTTAGGGAGGTTTTTAGAACATTGTTTTCAGCAAATTTAAATGGGGGCTTTAAAAAATTCCATCATGGGCAGTGTATAACGTAAGGAGGCTCAACTCATCAAAATTCAACTGTATTCAAAATTGAACAATAACAGCAAACAAAATACAATCGCTCATTACTTCTCTATTCCTGTCTTTGTATTGGAAAGTCCATTCTTGTTACACATAGTATAATTTTCTCTTCCATCTGCTGCACAGATGTTTTTTGAAGTAGTTGGTTGCTGATAATTTGTATTATTGATTGATGCAATCAGAAAAAAAGAAGAAAGGGAAAACCATTCTTGTGAATTGTAAGAGAGCTGCATTTTCTTCAAGAATTTATTTTGTTGCACAAGGAATGTCCAGATATTGTGAAAGTAAATCTTCATGTGGCGGATTTGGTAAAACCGATATTTTCAGTTGAATATACAGGAGAGTCGACGACAGTTCGGACATTCAGTCATAAGATATTAGTTTTGTCATGCACCTGTGGATTTTCTTGGTCGGATATCCGTGCTTGGGCTTTCTTTCTGGAATCAAACGCCGCACGGGTACGAAAAACTTGGAATGCACTCAAGCATCGCACAAGAGGGGAAGCAACACTTGTGCAAGTGAGCGACCCCGTGTCCCAATTCCCCCAGGGGAATCTTCGGTCCTTTCAAATCGGATTCACTCATCGTTGGTGAAATCATGCAAGAATACTGGTCACAAACAACATGTCCATCTTCGTGGGTGTGACAGCATGAGGCTACTTCGAAGTCTTGTGGTAAGGTCCCAACGTTCTGCGTAGTGTCACAAAAGTCAGTGTGAAAGACTATGAAAAGGCCTCTTGCGTCGATAGCAACTCTGCAACACGGAAGTCCATCTTCCGGTTTGTCAGGAATCTCCTCTTTGCCACATGGAGTAGCGAACAATAGGACATGGATTCTTGAAGTCCGGACATGGATGAGATGGTAGACAACAAGTGGGAAATTTTTCTGTCGTCTCATGCGCTGGTAAAAAAAATAATAATGATGGCTGGACATAATTGATGAGAAAAAAATGTGCAGGATTTTCGCTGAGGAAATATCAGCCAATCAACAGGCATTTTGCATTTAGCTCATAAAATGGATAGCTTCTGTAAATTCTAATGAACACTCATGCTTTTTCCCTAATTTAAATGCACAGACACCTGATTTAAACGCACAGTGTTTTTAAAGAATCCGTGAGGACAATTTCCATTTTTTCAACTGCCAATTTTTTTTTGGATTTTCCGAAAACCATGCAGTAAGAAATTGATACTGTGGGATCGGGACCCTGAAATACAGAATATTAGACTCGTAGACACTTGAAACTCAAAAATATGCACAGACCAACAGACAATATTGTAAGGCACAGATGTCGCCAAGTGCGCGGCCCGATCTCCCTCAGATGGACCCAGAAAACTCCAAGAGGGAATTCCCCGCAATTGTTCATATTAAGAAACCCTTATCCCTGACAGTCTTGCATCATTTCTTGTAGCATTCAGAGCTGCTGGTTGTTTATCTTGCAGAGTGTTGTTCATTATTTTATTTGTCAATTTGAAATATATTCTTTCTTTACTCTTTGGAGTCCTTACCAAAGGGCTCCCTGCTGTGTTCCCTGGCTGATTGTTTTGTTTTATTTGTTATTAATCATTATTCCTGAGTTTCATCCTCATTTTTGTCCTTTGTGGTGGCTCCTGCCCCCCAAATATCTTGACATGCGGACACTTCTCCAAGCCATCTAGAAAATTTTCAAGGATTCAGTTCTTTCAACTTTTGTGAATTTTCTTATTTATAAAAATATTACTCAAATTTCCCAAGATTTCCACACATACATACCTTTCTTTAAAAACATTATAAGAATGATTGCTGCAAAAAAGGCCGCAATAATGAGTTTCATCATGTTTAAGGCGAAATAAATTTATTCGAAAAGCTTCCCATGGATCGATCAATGTGCGCTACGTGTTTTGACTGATTTTCTTTGCAACACAGGTTGAAATTCATGACAGAACTACTGTACAGTATATGAAATCATTAATAAAATGCATAGAACTACTTCCATTAACGCTTCTTGGATTTTTTTTTCCATTGTCAGTCTGTGACAACTCTGACAAGTCATCGTTATCAGGATATTCACAGGAGTCATGCGCCTGTCAAATGCGTATTGACACCCGCAATCTTCAATTATTTGTCAAGAATGAGGTTTTTCCACGCGTTTCATGGCCATTAATTTTTAACCCGTGGAATTCCATGACATCATCATATAAAGTATTTTCAAATGCTGTTTTATCTTCCAATCGCAATTAAATGGAATCGCAAGTTCGAATTGAAGAGTATCCGTGTAGAGTATTTCGAAAAATTAAAAAGGCTATTTGGTTGTGCTTATTTTGTTCAAAATTGCATAAATCCAAGAAATTCACTTTTGGTATCAAACGTATGCATGCCAGTGGACTCTTTCTACAACAATCTTGTCTACAACAAAATACTCCTTACAGCAATACTTTGTATGGTCTCATTTGGTTTTCTCTCCGGGTCAAAGGGGTTCTTCTATAGCCAAATTCCCTCCACAATGAATTTTCCAGGTCCCCTGAATTTTTTTTGTAAATAGTCTGTCAAGGCTTCCCACTTGAATGCATATGAATCTTATTAGATAAATTTCATGTGCTAGTCCTCCAAAAATATGAGGGTTTCACACCAGTAACAATGGAATCCCTGTAACATTCATGAAGCAGAATTGTTGAATATAGAGGTGCAGAAAAAATGTTAAGGAATTTCAACAGTTGAAATCTTTACAACTTCATGAATACACTGTATTTACTTGGCACACCATGTGCCCTTCAGTAAGGCATGCACCCCTGAATTTCTGGTCGAAAATTGCCCAAAAAGTTATCCCTGTGTATAATGCGCACCCCAGTTTTTGCTGGCTGAAATATATTTTTGAAAATAATTGTTTTATAACTAAAAATTTAATGAACTATGGCAGAAGTATTTTTCAATGCAGATGCTTACTTCATTACTTTCAGCATAATGTACACAACATTTCACTGTGAAATTGGAAGTACTGTGCTCCCACTGCTGCAAATGGCCAGAGTCCTGATGAATTCTCCCAAGAAAAAAATCTCATGCCTATATCCTGTTAGGATCCATTTTCAAAATTATTTGAGTGTGCTTCCTCATTTTTATTGTCTACTGCAGCAGCAGTAAAATGTTCTCGCATTTACTGGCAACTACCCCTATTATAAAGGACAATTTGCCACATTCTTCACTTCCTGTTGCATCTCAGATACAATTTTCCAATTATTCCAGGAAAATTGTCCTTCTTGAAAGTAATATATTAAATTTCTATCCCTTCAATCATTATTCCCACATAAATGATGAGACTGCACGCGCCATGCATTTCATTTCAATTCTTTTTAATCTACTGTACTTACATACCACATGCATAGGGTTTTCCAAAAAGTTTGATGGAAATTTTATCCTTGGGTACCAACTCACCCTTTTTTCTGGTTTGAAATCTGGAAAAAATGTGCACCTGGTACCTTTAAATATGGTGATATGGACATTTTGAAGCATGATTATCTGATGACCATAACAAGAAATTATGAACAAATGGTTTTGGAATTCCTATTACAAGAACTGCCAGATATCCAGTAGGACATAAGAGCAAAAATTAAACCATATCTCAAAAATATCCTGTTTGGCACAAAAGAAAATGCCATTCTTCTGTTGCATGAACATATACTGTACATCTTACAAGGAACAAAAGATACAGACAACCATGTTCACATCCCTGAAAAGCCTAAATTTTTTTCATGTTGTTAATTTTTTTTTTTTCGAAAAGTTGGCTGATTCTGCCAGGTTTCATGCCTGTGCATTGATCAAGTACGTCATGGTTTTCATTCCTGGCAAAGAAGAAACTCTCAAAACATGAGTTTTTAATTAAATGTATACAGTCAGTATACACGCCTGTACAATGCTTGCTGGAATCAAACGCGGTACAGTTTCATTTTCGCAGCAAGAGCAGCGACACCTACCGGAGAGAAACAGAAAATCCTGTGGCTCTCAAAAGCTTAACGTTATGGGGACGCGCATCATTCATTGCATTAGGAGTTGTGAGTTGTGACCCAACATGGATCATTGGAAAGCAGCTGTACAAATTCAATTTTTAATTCAGGGTTCAAATGCTGAATATTTTGCGCTAACCAAGATTTTTGTCACCTATATCTTCATTATTTTGCATCAAATTTACCAGACACATTGATGTGGATATTTTAAAGGTTGAATGGGTTTTTGCACATTCTGTTTCTATGTTGATCATAGCATGGGTGTACAGCACTGTATTTACTCAAGTACCCAACATCACCCATAATTAAGACATGCACCAGGGTATTTCATTGTGACGTGTTTATAAAATTGCATCCTGAAGTATGACATGCAGGCAATTTCCAATGACCATGCTCTGGCCATATTTCAAAAGTATAGGAACAAAAAATTTGAATTGACCATAATTCAACCAGAATTCAACTAATTTTCCATTAAAATCCATTGTCATTACATTTACCAGTCAAAATTGGTTCAAAATATACTGCTATAGAATTACGTATCATGCAAACCTCAGCTTCTGTAGAAAAAATTTAATTTACAGAATATAGCCAGGTTGCCCACTCATGAGCACCATAACAGGTATGTATGTACAGGTGAACCTCGATAAGTAAAACCTCCCTAAGTTGAATTCCTCCATAAGTCAAATTTTGTTCAAGTCCCTGTCTGAATTTCCTTAGAATCTATACATTGAAAAACTCCCTAACTCAAAGTCTTTTTCTCAAAAACCTCTGTAAGTCAAATTTTCTGAGGCATTCTGGTTATTATTTCTTCAAAATATGAAAGATAAAATTATTAAAACAAATAATTTGAAAGTAAGTGAAAGACAAATATAGCAAATGAACCCCTGCCTCCAAATTCACCAAGGTGTAAACTCATTAACAAGCAAGTTTAGGCCCAGAACATCCTCATTTATGATCTCCCACGCTTTTTTCACTCTTCCACACAATCGAAGTGTTTGTTTCCCCAACTGGAAACTCCTGAAAATCAAAAACTCCCGAAGTCAAAACCTCGCTAGGTCAATTTTTTTCCTTTTCCCTAGAAATTCAACTTACAGAGGTTCAACTGTGCATGCATTAAATGAATGAATGATTTGTGTTCTTCAACAGTGTGGCTGAAAATGATTTATTTTGACAAAGCTTATCGATTTTTCCAAGACATGGAGTCAGGAAAATTTTGAAAAGTATATGAATAACCTTCATCATTTGCATGACGTTCACTTTTTTTGCAGGATGATGATGTAGGTCGCAAGCAAGTAACAAGTATGTGTATGTGTACCAATTAAGATTTTCTCATTGCCAGCTGGATGCACGCTTCTGAAGATAGAAACACAAGAAGAAAAACATTTTTTGTCAATTCGTACGAAGAATTATACGCATATTCGTTCAAGGATTATATAAACGTTGTCGTCGTCGCGCGTTCATGAATAACATCAGCATCACGGCCGTTTCTCGTCCATCTTGAATTGCACCACTATGATTAAATACGTGAACAGGAGACCAAAAATCTGCAATAGAAAACCAAACGAAAATGTGAAATGAAACTTCTTTTATCGATCGGAAACTATATTATATCACAGATCGACTTGCGTTTGGAACGTTACTGTTTTTCAACTCGAAATAGTCGTCAGCTGTGACAGATGCTCCTTTGCACAACAGGATCCGATCTAAGGAATTCGCTCCAACTTCGAATTCACCGGAAAGCGAAGGAACTTTCAAGAATTGAATTTCCGGGGAAATGGGCGACTGCTGCATGTCCCTGATGCACATTCTAATTTTATCGTCCTGCATAAGAAGGTTATTGGGAACCCATTAAAACAAATGCTCCTCGAAGAAAATTCTTCAGAATGGATAACGCGCACGGTAATCCATCACACACGAACAATAGAATATCAAGGAACGGTGTAATTTACAAACCTGATCGATGATCGATTGTCCGGCGGAACACAGGAGCACCATCAACGTTATGTCCAAACAAATTCCAAACGTCATTACCACTAATGGAGGGTCATCTTCATTTACTGATTGATTCATGAAACTGCTCGTGACAGTGAATGAGAGCAACAACACGCCCATGAAATGTTCCAAGAAAAGCGCCGCCGTGATGAATCCGAAAGCGTTTTTGAAAGATTCGCAGAGGAGCATCACGCTTCTATACGAAGCAAATGCGCGTCTTCGCACCGCCTTCAAGCGTTCACCATCAGGATGATGAACATTTGTCAAAGACTCGAGTTGCACGAACACGGATTCTAGTCCCTTAGTCATGAAGGATAACAGTCGCAGCATCAAAATCGAGAGAGGCACTGGATGTAAGTACGGGCACGTCTCCATCACTACCTACGATATTGAACAGAGATTTTATGGTGCACTACAGTACTTGGCTTCACTTGAAAATCACACGATCGGACGAATTAGAACTGACTTACCATGACAGCATCCAACGGAGGTTTCGAGACAAATTCAAAAGCCGAATTCCAAAGACTTAAAGCAGGTAGGACGAGAAACACGATGGTGAGAATCTCTTTCTTCGAAAATGATGCACTGATGCCATGGGCGCGGAAATCAGCTTGAACCGCGATCGACGTCTCCAAGACATTAGCGATGGATTTCGCGCGTGAAAGAGCGCTACACAAACACGCAAAGAACACCAAAGTGATGATGGTGATGGATATGTTCATAGTTATGCTGAGAGTTGGCCATGACTCACTGCCACCGGTAAACAATGGTTTTCCAACTATTGATAAAAATCCATGCATAAATCGTTTTGACATTGCTCAAGAATCAGATTGTCTCACTTGCTAGCCAAATTTTTCGCCAAAGAAGGAAATAAGCGGAATACAGTATCCATGTCACCGTAAGCAATGTTCCCAAGGACAAGCGAGTGAATTTTGGTCTCCCCTGGAGTAAGTTTCCGACGGGCAAGGTTCCTAATAACTGCAAAATCACTTGGAAAAATCTGTCTACGATGCTGAATTTTTCCAAGTGCAGATTATTGTCTGCTTTAGGTCCTGAAGATAACTCCATACTGCTGTTGCTAACCCACTAATAGATTTCAAGGTAGTACTGCATTCTTGTATTCAGCATAAACTATAAGGACTAAGCAGACAGAAAGTCTCAGTGCTTTTTGGTTCACTTAGGAAATTGAATATACCTTCTCTTTGATGAAAAGCAATTCAGCAGAAGTGTTTTTGACCATGTCCAAATTTATTGATTAAAAATATCCAGATATGTATCTTCAATTGAATGGAGTATAATCCAGATATTGATTTGAAATTGCATGGAGTATGACATGTAGCTTTCACAAAAGAAACAAAAAATGGCCAGCCAAAATCTGTATAATTCTTTTGATGGTCCTAAGTGATCATTGGGATTGCCTGGGTATGGACTTGAATATCATTTTGAGGTGCTTCACAAAATTTTAAAACATTATAAAGCTGCATTGGGAACCTCTCCGGCATACATATAGGCATCTAAGGGGTGAAACAACCAACTTCCAAGCATCATTGATGAATACAGTGGGCCCCCAACTTACGACGGGCCGATTTTACATTGGTTTCAACTTACAACGCTTTTTTAAATATAAAAAAACCCCCAAATTACGTTGAGGTTTCATGATACGACAGCTTCTGAGGTTTTACAGCTCCCTCCCACCAACCATTTTTTTGGCGCCATGCATGCTCCAAAGGTTTTTCTGGGAGGAAGTGAGTTTTTTTTGTGCCAAGATTCATTCCTAGCCAGATTAAACTGTTAATAGTGTGAGATGGCACCATGCACAGGAAATAAATTGTCCTTAAGTTTGGAAATTGCTGTGTTCAGAGCATTTTTTAAATTTTGTTTTTGCTGTACAGTTCATTTCATTATTGCTGAATAATTGTGTTTAGGAGGGATTTTGAATTTTGTGTTTTCTGTACTACCCTGTGCATTTAATTATAGCTGAATAATTTTGTTTAGGAGGAATTAAAAAGTTGAAATATAAAGGTAATTTTAGTTTAATATTTTTTTTCTGGAACAAATTAATTTTTTCATAATGTAATCTTAAGGGAAATAGGGTTTCAACTTATGACGGCCCCATGTTATGACATCCATACTGGAACGGATTGATGACGTAAGATGGGGGCCCACTGTACTGTACTGCTGTATATCGGGAGTACATCGCGCGGGAAAAAAGTTTGCATACCGTCAATTGGAAGTGCTGTACCATAAGTTGGACAGAAACTGCTGTGCCAGTACTGTAGTTCATCATGGACTTCATACATGCACATGCATGCAGTAAAATCTTGTTTCAACAAATTTTTGGAGCACTGCACTTCAACAAGTGAAGAATGGACCAAATGTCCAACTTCTTTGAATGAATTAATCAGGAAGATTCTGAACGTAATTCTCTTATTTCAGACCATTCCTGCTATACATTTTCTAATAACATACTGAAGATGGTCAGCGTGAACAGAAAATACCTGTGAAAAACGTTTTGCATTAAAAACTGTGTGGTCCCTTTATTAGCATTATCCTTCCAAACGCACCTATCTTTAAAAATTGTATAGCAATTTATAAATTATAAAATGGAGCTGAAGAAATGTTGATTTGAGCTTCATACGTCCTGCACTGCTAACTTTTATTTTTAACTCAAGATTTTTTTTTAGGTCTTTCAATTCAGCATGAGTTCAGTTTTCCCACATCAAGATAATTTACGGAACTTTATATGACTTCTGCTGCAGAAATCATTAAGGCCAAAAATCATTATAGTGAGATTATTGAGGAAAAGCAGATCGATGTGACAACATTTTATGAGATTCTCCATATACGAGGAAACTGCCGGGATGACCAAGAAAAATTTACTTACAAGAAAACGGCTTTATAATGAGATTTATTGCAACAGAATCTTACAGCATTCAGTGCCTCGGAATAACACAAACTTCAATAACAGCGTTGTTATGCTGGGAAACGATGACGCCCAATTTATGCATGCGTTGTTTACATAATTCATGTGAACATTTTATTACGTAATCTTCCAACAGCCTCTGTGAACCACTGCATGCTTAAAGTATTGCATTATATTCATTGAGGGTTTCAATAACAATAAGATTGTTCATATTTTTCCATTAGTAACGAAAAGGGGAGGAAATGTTGAAGAAAGGACAGATGTCGATTGAGGAAACTATCCGGAAATGGTATCCTTATGTGCGGTACTCGCTAAAACGCGGCATTCATTGCTTTTATCGTTCTGCCATCGTCGCGCCTTTATTTTACGAGTTTTCTGAGGCTCGCAATAATTTGGTCGTTTCCGTTTGCTTCAGTACACTAAAGTAATCTAGATAACCACTCCTATAACCTTTGGGAGTGAAGCATATATGCATGAAACAAAATGAAATTTAATCGGCAAAGAAAAACCGTGACAGACAATTCTGATGAAGAGGGAGTCTGCCTGTATTTGGATTTTTCTGGACGTTGGCCCTGGTGATCCGACCAGATTTTTTTCTTTCCAACTTGTGTTACATCTGGCAAAAAATAGTGAAAATATTCGTTATTTGCTTGAGTATCATTTCCACCTTTCTCTGAAAACTGGGAGGAAAAAAAAAGACAGTGGGCATTAAAGGCAGGGATACAATGTTCAAAATAATATAATCATAGTAAGTTTAGGTGTTCATCACACTTGAATGTAACTTGAATGAACTTGACAAGAATTTTTTTTAAAAAGATCGAAGCAATTGAAAATTAATAAACTAGGTTGAATTAATGTTTACATTTTGCCCTCTGATGCCTCTCATTTTGATCAAAGTTTTAGGGAAATAAAGTGAGGTGCTTGTCTTTTACTCATCATGCAGGTTGCGTGGTAATAGTATTAGGTAAATAATGCCGGAAATCTGGCTCTGCCTGAGAGGGAGCTATGAATTAAACTTGTTGAACTTGTTTTGTTCGCCTAATACCAGCATGGCCATTCAAAATGTTGGATGACAAGGAAACCAAGCAAGAAAGCAGATGCGCAAGTGCTAGTATACTGTGTATTGTACCGTACTTTATTGCTGTACAGGCTATAACCCTGCTGCTCCTCAACCTCAAAAATCCTCAGCAACTCAACCAGCAGCAGTATTCGATGGGAGCTGCATGCATCATCAGTCGAGTCAAGTCAAGTCAAGTGAGTCAGTCAGTCAGTCAGAGACAAAGTCGAGCTGCATGTTCCAGCCCGCCGGACGGGGATGTGGGACCATCATCGTGGATGAGGCTTCGGGCGGCGCGCGGTGGTTGCTCGAGGATGGATGTCAGGGCAGTGCGGCCCCGGCCTCCGTGTCAGTAGACGGCCGGTGCCCGTCGTGGCAGCTGGGGCCTCGCTCCTGGCTCAGCTTGTCCCAGCTAAGTTGAGCCCAGCTCATTTGAGCCCAGCTCTGACACTCGGCTGCCTGGCTCTCCTGTGGAGCACGGCTGGACTGATGTGTTTGTGTGTGATTGTATCGTTCAAGTTTTTCAGGGATTGAAAAGAATAGGAAGGATTATGCGTTATTTACTTACAATGCTGTGCAGTGGACATTATATACTGTGTTCCCCAACCTTTTTGGTCCCGACGCAGACCAGCAAATTTCCATAAAAGTTTTCGAAGACAGGCAAATTTCACAAAATGTTTCTGCAGACTGACAAAGTTTCTTAAATTTTTTGCAGACTCGAAAGTTTTGCTTGAAACTTGAAATAATACTTGATGGCAGGTATTTAATAAGTTATGATTTTTTGCGAAAATTATGAACCAATGAAAAACAACAGGACGTATGGTGGAATGCCTGAAAAATTAGATGTGTGGGCTTGAAAAAAGGTTTCTCAGAATTCAAAAAAATTATATACTGTAGTTCTTTTCTGTAGGTGACAATTTTTCACCCTAACTTTTTCCTCCTCGCAGTGTTATGAGGAGGAAACCCCCCAACTTTCTTTTTTTTTTTTCATCAGATAATTTTCACTACCTATGTGTTTCCAACACTTCAGAAAAAATAATAACAGACGTCATTGCCATTTTTGTCAATTCACTAAGCAGCAGACAATTATTTGCCTGCGGACTGGCAAATAATTCTGCGGACCTTCGCCGGTCCGCGGACCACGGGTTGGGGAAAGCTGGATTAAACAAGGATTCGTGTTGTGCAGTGATTTAAAGTGAGCGATTCGCGTGCATATCCGATGCCGATTCAATTATAGGATTTTGCAGGCAGTGGTGAAATCGGTCGTGTTTTATCCCACGACCATTCAAGCAGCATCATTATTTCGGTCGATTCCTGATATTTTAGAGTTAGAAGTGGGATTTCTAGGCGTCTCGTTTCCCTGACTTCTTTTTTTTTAAGTCGTCAAGTTGCGCGTCTGTTTAAAATAATCATCAAGTGATGCATGTTTAATTGGACTGTATTCCCGTGGATGATCGCAGAAGAGCTTCCTTCAACGTAATATTTTGTTGGAAAAATTTCCGAGGCATTTCGGATAAACGTTTTGAACCAAATTAATGTACACCAGTTACTGCATATGAATATATTCTTTCGAGCTGTGCTGAGCAGCCGCAGCTGCCCAAGTCATACAAAATACAGTATAGCGAAGAAATTTTTCATTGCCATAAAACCGGGAGTACTGTATACAGTATATTGATGAATCGAATGAGCTTGTTTAATGCCTTCCTCTTTTTCGTGAATTCTTTTAGATATACTGTCCTGTAAATGAGGGGTTTTATTTTCGAGCGTATGCGTGAATAATGGATGACGAATTTCATCTCTGATGATTTACAACTGCCCGTCATCAAATAGAATCAGAACTGGCTTTTACAATACTGTACAGTACTACTGTACTTTCACCATTCCCATCAGTTTCTTCATACACTGTAGAAATCGCAATTCTTTTTCAGCTTCCAAATTTGTCCCGTGAATCAGTGAATGTTTATTGTGACGTTCGGAGATTTAACTCAGATATTGTGTATAGTGTACTGTAAATTACGAGGAAGAGTGTGATTCGTGAATTCGCATTCATTGTCATTTTCGACAGCGAGACGTGTGTAACTTAATTCTTTCCCGCGAAAATCGCGTCGCTCGTTTTATAAGTGTTGCCCGGGTTGGACGAGATTGACCTCTGAATGACATTTCGATGGTAGGTGTAGATTGTGGAAATGGAATCCCTGCATAATAGCCGGTAATATTAGATGAACGGTTCGGAGATTTTTTGAAATTTCCAAAAACATTTTTACATTTCCTCTGCGTGATGATCATGCAGTTACAGCCAGAATTTCTCCTCTGATGTTACAGGGACGACATACGTACAAAGTTGTGAGACCAGCTCAAACATTTTGAAAATGCTTGTTACTTTAATAAAATACCCGATATCTTTCTACATTTCACATACTCGTTAAAATAATGGAGAAATTTCATTTTTTCAGCTAGTCTGACAAATTCTAGTACGGCGCGCGTGACGTGGATCAAGAACTTTGGATTGAACCGGAAAGTTTTCAATTACAGTATCATCGTGCAGTAAATTGAGAAAAAACTGTTTGCTTAAAATAAATCCTAAGAAAAAGGGATCCCAGAACCTTGAAACATCAAGGGCTATATATGTCATGTTTTTATTCTTCTTTCTTTCATCAATTCAAGCCTACTACTGTATTAAAATATCAGAGGTCGCGTACATCTATGGGAAAACCCTCGTTCGTAGGTGTCAGTAATTTTTCCGACACCCATCACACACACACACACACATCTAATCAATTGCTTTTATTCTCTTCGTGGCTTTCAGAATTGACATTCTCTCCACAACCCGTGCGATTAAGAGATTTCAAAATAATTCGGTACTCGGAAAGAGAGGAGCTCGGCTGCATGCGGGACACGTGCCGTCGAGAGTTTTCGTTTTGTTTCGTTTCTTGATCCCCGAGTGTCGTACTCGCGTACCGCACCAGTACGTCGTGTCGTCAGGAAGCAATAGGAAGAATGACGACCACGACGACGACGACGAACGAGAAGCCTGCCGCCACGCACTTGCAGAAAGCGTTGCCACCGTCTGGCACTGCGACGACGCTCGACATGCCGGACGACGAGCCCCTCTTGGCAGTGCCGCCGCCGACGATGACAACGACGCCGACGACGACGACCACGGCGACGGCGACGACGATGATGGCGTCGTCAGGCGCCATCGAAAACAACAACAACAACAACAAGTTGCAGGGCCGCCTCCTGGCCGGCGTGGACGCCTTCACGCCGCCGCCGGGCTCGCCACGGTCCTGTGCCACCGTCGACCTGGCATTCCACGACGTGTGTGTCAGTGTCGACAAGGTCCCGTTGCTGGCCAACATCCGCGGCTTCGTCAGGCCAGGCGAGATCCTGGCCGTCATGGGTCCCTCAGGTCAGATATGGAATTGCTGAGCAGACATACAGTACCCAAATTAAAATACTGTACTGTACAGTACAGTACAGTACAGGGAAATTCCGTTACAACGAATCAAGTTATGTACAGTACAATAAATTCGTTGTTGGAACTAATTATTTTTCCATTCATCCCGGCTGTTTCTCCAAAGAAACAATTTTTTCGTTTTAATAAATTAATCTCCACAAGTAATCTCAGTTTAGTATTATGAATGTTTTGCCTTCACTATGTGTAGAGCCATAAACACTTTTATGATTGGGAAAAGCGGGAAATCCAACGTGTGCATCATTAAAAGTCAAAATAAAATGTAAATGTCATTTGTTATGCATAGAAAGCATCACTGCTGGAAGAAATGAATTATGCTCTCATCAGAATTTATCGAGCTTTATTTTCGAATTTATAAATGGCTAATTTTTTAAATAAGCGTCATTGAAAAAATAAATACTGCTCTATTGTACAGTTTAAAAAAAGGGAAATTAAAAAAGGGAAGGCATACAATTATATACTGTAATTGCATAGTGTATTTTTATTTTTCTGGATTAGTTTATCACAAAAAAGGGAGATGATGAAAATGCTTCAACGATATGTTATAGAGGCACTCTGAAGCAATTATTGCCATTTTCCCACCAAATTTACAAAGTCCTGAATGCTTCAAGAAGGATGAATATCATTATAGCAATTTTTCGTCAAGATCATACCGTATTCCGCTGGCCTCTGACAGTGCGTTGTAACGAGATTTTATCACAGCGTGCTGTTCAGTAAAAACAGCCTTTCAGGTGCAGTACGAATGCACTGTGTGTACACTTGTACTGTACGGTTTTATAAAATACCCTAATAGAGTTCGCCATCCGTTTTGTCGGCGTTTGCAAATGTACCACACACAGTAGAGTCATCGGTCTCGGAACCTGGGCATGATGTAACTGAAATCAAGGGGAAAGTATGATGAAAGTTTATGCATTCGTTCATCTTCCCGTTGATAGTTCATTCAACTTTTATGGCACTTTTGCTTGCATTTATTGGCCGGCAGCAGGTGCTGTCAGCAGAAGAGAAAACGAAAAGCTTCCTCATGCTTCATCTTAACTTTATTATTTGCTTTCAAGTTTTGTCTCCTTTTTTTTTACGTACCGTAAATACCGTGTAAAACCGTTGTAACTAATATTATATGTTCTCGTGAGGACGTGGAAAACAATGACATGTGATACAGTATATAGTGTACTGTATACCTTCTGGAAACTATGGCTCATCCCTATACGATGATGATGTACTGCCACGAGTTGTTTCAAAGGTTGAACACGAAGGGAATACAGTACTGTATTGGAAGAAGTGTTTTTACTGCCAGTTTGAAACAAGGTCTCAACATTTGGAATTGACAAAATTGAAGGGATTTGAAATGCTATAGTGCAACTATACATATGTATCGCACACGTGATTTTTTGTTTTCTCAGAGTACAGTACAGTATTGAAAACAGAATAATCTCAATGAAGATTGCAGCCGTGTTATACGAAATCAAAGATGATGGAACAAGCTCTGGAAATGTGTAAGATTAAAGATCAATTTCAGTATACACTACTGTACTACAGAATCTTCGACTCCTTGCGTGAAATTTGGTGGAATTTGTCTCGTTGTTTGTCAGTGGTGATGCTTAATGTGCTGCAAATTACCGTATGGAATTTCTCGGCGTGAATATCCGCGCGATCTTTCCGGACAGTTCGATTAACTTTCTCATTTGGCGCCAATGACTGTCCTGTAGCAGCAGTGACATCTATGTGTCCGTACGAAGACTCTGCAGCCGGCACTTCGTCTCCCGCCTATTTCGAAAAAACAACACGTATTACTGTACTGTACTTACGTGTTCCGATGACTAATTACTGTACAGTATAATATATCCTCACTTGGTTTTAGAATTTGATTACAAGCTTTATTATTATTTTTTTTCATTCGTCCGATGTGTGATAGATTTATTGGGGATGAGATCTCTGATACACACGTTTTTCTCTATGATTTCGATGCATTGTTTCAACTCAAGGGAATGGATTCTTTTCTTTCCATCATTCTGTATTATGCACCGCAAAGCCCATGATCCAAGGTCGAAATTTAAAAAATAGTTCACGAGATATTATATTTACAGGTGCCCCCCCCCCCCCCCAGAATTACACATGACGGATATATGTTAATTAATTGCTCATGATTGATGGTTAATGATGGATGATGATGATGAGGCCGGTGTTTGTCGATGACAGGTGCTGGCAAGACGACGCTGCTGAACGTGTTGTCTGGTCGACTGAAGCCCGACAGCGGCTGTGTGAGCTTCAACGGAGAGGACTTGCAGAAGCGGCACAAGCGGAAAACGTGCTACGTGCTGCAGCACGACGTCTTCTTCCAGAACCTCACCCTGCGCCAAACCCTCTTGGTGCGTGCTTTTATTCATTCATTCTTTCTTTCTTTCTTTTGCTTGTTTATAAACCTGCATCGTGTATAGGGGTAGAATCTCGTTAGAACGACGACGAATAGTCGATCACAACCAAGCACAGTATAGTATAGTCACTTGGGTCATCCCTGCTCTATGTCTATCTGTAGCCACAGTGTTGAATGAGTTCCTGTGCAACGGCATTTTTAAGGATACTCCATTGATGGTCCTGTTATCCTGGAAAAGAGCTTCACTCTTTTCCTGCACCCTTGGAAAGAGTAATCACTCTTTCCTGTAATTTAGCTATCCTTGAAAAGCTCCCCCATTCTTTCCTGTAATTTGGGTGTGGTGGAATTGTGCTCTATTTCACAATCCAACCTTGTCCTCTTAATGATGGCACAGAATGGAACAGTCATTAGCATCATTTCATATAAAGTAAAATGAGGGCTGACCTTCCCAAGAATAATGATTCTTGTGAAGGTTTCCACTCTCTGCTGCACAGTGATTAGTATAG
>CAJPEX010003548.1:0-28094 GCA_905338405.1 Notodromas monacha
TATACACCGCTGATGATCGGATGTACAGTATTTTCCCCGTTTCTTTAAATACGCGTACGCGGTTTGATCTTGGTTTTTGAGAATTTATTTGCACCTGTACAATATTTTCAGTTCATTCAATTTCTCCGGGATAGTGAATTAACTTTCCCGTCGTTAACTTTGATTATGTTTCTCGCACCAGCTTGAACTCATCACAGAAATTCAAATTCTAGCTAGCATCAATGAGCTGTTAATTGAAAAAAAATTGAATTAAGAGCATACTGATTTTTATGCGAAAGATTTTTGGTCTGGAGAAATCAAGACCTTCATGATCCTATATGAGACGGGTCCTGATATTTCAAAAAAAATTCTAGAAATGAGTTTGAGATCTAAGAAAACGATGGGTTACACGTTTCCGCGCGGATAACCTTGTTATGCTGCTGTTACGATGTGGAGGCTTGAAAATTTAGCAACTAAAGATATCAAATTTTCAATGGGCCTGTTTCAGCAATTTGGATCAAAAGAGCTGAGAAGTTGGTACAAATTGGTTGTGATTACATTGATAAGGTGTATGCCTAGCCTCTTGGAAATGGTGAACATGAGAAAAATATTTTTTTTAATCCCTGATTGTATTCGGATCATACCAAGTCCTAACCAAAACGGGTCCGCGCGAAAACGTGTAACCATTTGTACAGTAAAATCTCATCACAAGAATTTTCTTGGACTTTGGGATTAAGGTGACAAAGCATTTTTGAAAATGTAAAGGCCTTTACTTATTTGGGAGAATATGGGTAAGCTAATATAAGATACAGGTGTGAATAATTTTTTTACAAAAGATTCTAAGTATCCTTGTAGGTATATGTTCTGAAGAAATTCTGTCCAGCATATAAGATGATAAGCCAGTTTTGTTTATCTTTGCTTTTTTGAATATGGTATACAGTTGTTGTCTTGAAACAGTTAGCAAATAAACAGACTGTAGTGATCAATTACTGTTGTTAATTTAATTGCTTGCCAAATCAACAAATGGTTAGCAATGTAAATCATTTTCTGCAACTTCCAAAGGAAACACAAAAGTTAACTCTGTGAGAGTATTCTAAAGTCAATTTATTGTCAATTTCCACACAGTATAGTGCAACAATATTGCAGAGCAACGCAGTGACAATTAACAGCAAGGTGTACATTCCGCATCTGGGTGTGGTAAACTTACTTCAACATAAAATGCACCTGTATTTATAGCTTTGGTTAGCCAAGGTTGAGAAATACACATAGCAACCAATTCAAATTGGGAGCATCATACTTTGTTGGTTCAAGGGAAATAACCATGAGAGTGGTTGAGAAAGGGATTCTGTTTGACAACAGCATTGTGAAATATAATTACTAGTGCTCTAGTCACAACCAAGCATAGCAGAATACATTAGCTTAGGGTATTTGGAAAGTTTTTGCATATTGTAGTCAATAATAGGACTACACAGTATATATATATGTACTGCAACTGATACTTAATGTGCATCTGATCTTGATCTTCCTTGGAACAGTGTCTGAATGAACCCCAGCATTCAGGAAAAAAGCATCAAGACCAGGAGGCTTTGAATGGTCTCAGAAATTTCATCAAAAGACAAATTAATCATTGGAAGAGAAATCAAAAATTCGAAGAATTTATTCTGAGGTTCATTAGTGCAGATCACATGGAAAGGATCAGATATCGCCGGGTTTTACGTTTCCCGCAGGGCAAATATCCAGTATTTTATTCTGTAATTGGCAATCAAGTTATTCTTCATCACAGAACGATTGAAAATGACTCGTTTGGAAATTTTGACTGTCCAACTCTGCACCGCAGGGACAAGTGAATGCCACATAACCAAGCGACTCTTCTGACATTTTGAAGAACGGTTTACAATTATATCTTGATAAGGTTTCCCACAAAAATCTCAGAATTACTTTTTTTTTTTATTCCTCAATGCATCATTCCTTCCGAGGTGTTTTTGTGTGGAACCGAATATATACGAGGGTTCTAACAAAAGTTCTTGGAGTAGCAATGAAAATGGCTTACAGTTGAGCTGACATTTTTTTTTCTTTCAGGGAAAACATATTCTTTGGCACACAAAAAATATCAGCCCTGTTTGACACATTTTTTTGAATTTTTTCATAATTCACGCTGGCAGAGTTTTGCTCTCCACTTAAAAGATGAGGCGCCCTTTTTTGTTTTAGCCCAGCTTTCCCCTCAGAATTTTTGAAATCAACTTGACATTCTTTCTAAGGGCTGCCTCCAGGTCATCCAAGGCAATTCCGCCATTTTCATCAACAGACACCTTCACAGCCACCACTAATGCCAAGTTGATTTCAAAAATTCTGAGGGGAAAGCCGGGCTACAACAAAAAAGGGCACCTCATCTTCTGATTGAGAGCAAAACTCTGCCACGGTGAATAATGAAAAAATTTTAAAAAATCTCAAACAGGGCTGATCCTTTTTTGTGTGTCAAAGAATATGTTTTCCCTGAAGAAAAAAGTTTTTTCAGCTCAACTGTAAGCCATTTTCATTGCTATTCCGAGAACTTTTGTTAGAACCCTGGTACATATATATATATATATATATATTATTTTTTTTAATTCATGCCTTTGGAACCACAAGAAAGGTTCATAAACGACGCCAGTTTACTTTCATGGAAAGGATTGCTATTGTTGAAGTCCACTAGAAAGAAAAATGTATATTCTTTTTTATGAGGGATACGATTTGTTCGTTGATCCATTCAGAATACCGCGTTAGAATATTCTTTTGAAAAAAAAAACGACGGCACTGCTGGGAAAGAACCTTCATGATGGTGACATTCAAATGTGTTATATAATCACACTCAGCTATTATTGCGCCTTTATTCCCGTGATTAAAAAAAAATAAGATTTAAAATTCTTTTTTTTTTCATCACTAGTTTCTTTTAACGAGATTCTCTGAGTAAGATTTTTCAGCTCTTGACCCTCAATTTTCTGATTCTCTGGTTATCAGCTGTGCAGATTATTTAGATTGTGCTTATTTAGTACAGCAGTAACATCTGGATACAAAGAAGGCACAAGGACCAGTGAAATATATTTGTTACAACAAACAATTGTTTTGATGTAAATCATTTAAAATTATGGCTGTTGGGAAGGGATATAAAAAATTAATTTGCTTTAGAAATTATTTGTTCTAATGAGATTTTTGGTAATAAGATTATACTTTCACGTGTTCTAACCCTGATGAGTGCTGACATGATAACATCTTACTTTGAGACTTCTTAAAAATATTCTATACAGTCAAATTTCAAAAATTAAGACCAGCCAAAAATTAAATTCAGGAAGGTTTCAAATTAGGGAGGTTTTGAGTTATATGAATGTTTAACTTATGGAATCAATTATTTTGGTGGGAAACATTGAAGAATTGCTTTAAATTGTACATGGTGATATTCTGGGCCTTAAATTGCCTCTAAAGTTAGTTTAAAGGGTGTTGAACTTGGAGACAGGGGTTCATTTGTCCAATTTAGACTGGCAAATTCTTTTCAATGCTCATCAAATTATATTTTTATTGCTGTTTTATTTCTGTTAATATATAATAATAGCGTAAATGCCTCAAAAATTTGACACATTGAGGTTTTAGAGGAAAAGCCTCTGAGCTCAGGAGGATTTTAATGGATTGGTTCTAAGGAAATTCAGATGGGGACTTGAAAAAAAAATCTCACTTCGGGAGGTACAGTAATTGACCTAAGGAGGTTTGACTTAGCAAGGTTCAAATGTAAAACTGTTTCAGCTCTTATTTGAGCTCTTGCTGAGGTGGTTGATGCTCAATTGTGCATGCATGGTACAGGTGGTTCCTTGCAATTCAATGTCCCACAATTTGTCCATCCTGCAATTTGACAATCAAATTTTCTGGGACATCAACTTGCAATTCAACCTCTTGTCCCACAATTTGACCTACAGATGGACTCAAAATGTCAATTTGTTGTAGAAAACATCAAATTTGACATCATCTTGCAATTTAGCCACTATGGAATTTAACCCTTTCCTGGCAATGGAATGGGGTCTAATTGTGGGGCACCACCTGTATTTGCTTAAACAAATCAAGTAACCTCATGTGTTTGCAACTTATTTGCATCCAGGGTTTGCAATCATGCTGCATTTCTGCAACACTCTCAGCCTGGTGGAATTTGTTCCTTCTCCAAGAGCCAAGTCAAAACCGTGTTACTATTACAATCACGCTGGAACAAAGAGCCTGAAGCCCTCCAAGGCAAATTACTATATGGCCAAAAATTTGGACAGAAGACCATGCAAACATCCAAAACCAGGCAAGGGTTGGCATCCCAGGCAACAAGAACTTTTGCTGATGCTTCGATTGGCAGGAATTGCAAGCAACAGCCTCGACTTTCATCCATCTTACAATGGGGTGCTTGTTGTGACGACTGATGATGAGAAGTCGAAAAGTGAGACGTGATACTGGGATCTTCAATTTATTTTTATGAATTATTATATTTTTGAAAATCTGTAATAATTTGGAAAATGTTTTGAATGTGGATTTATTCATGGGAATATCTGATATATGCACCTGATGTACAATTCCATGCTTAATATTTGCAGTGGACAGCATTAACCAGGGATCCTTTGGGGTGTCATGAGCTGGTCATTAGCACTAATTAAGTTTGTGCTGGTGGTCCCAATTTATAATTGAGAATCAACAAGAAGCTTACTTATCATGAATAAATGGAAATTCCAAAATTTCCAAGTAAAAATTATATGACCTAGTATTATTAAGAGCACATGATGTCATGACCTTTCCTGGATTTATGGTCATCAAAGTTAAAATGACTATAAACATAAACTCAGTTTGTAATTCCGTTTTTCTATAGAATAATAGACCCTAATTCTGGTTGGTCTGATAAATGCCAGCTATTTATGAATGAATGAATGAACAGAACACTTTATTTGCCGCTTTTCAGCATTCACAAGGCACAACCAAGACTTCCGCATCCAAACCCCCTCCCCACCCAACCCAACTCCCCCCAAAGACATTCAATCNAATGTTTGACCTATACGCTAGAACCACCCACAAAATTTATTTTTCAATCACTTCAAAGCATGAAACAAAGCACAAACCAATGACAAGAAAAAAAGAGAACACACTCCACAAAATAAAACTGGACATCCAACAGCTATTTACAGCCTTATAATCAAGATCAACCAGGAAACATCAATGATGCACAACCATGCAGCCACATCAATAAAGGACCACAAATACTGCTCAAGTTAGATGAAGAAGAAGAATAAATAACCACAAAATAGGAAGAAGAGGAATAATTTGGATCCAGAACTAATAATATACTGTAGAGTAATATATCCATTGAATCAAGAACCTCCAGCTAGCTGTCTTTCTAAGGATGTAACCAATGATGACACCATTGCTCCCCAAACTCCTGCTGGTGTAGCAACTTCCCCTGAGGCACCATACTTCCCCTAAGGTACCATACATACCATGCATGGGGCATTTCATTTCCCAGTGAAATGCCCCAACTTTTGTCAAGTCGCTCAACAGTTGGCTTCTTGATATTGTGTAAGTTCCTGTTCCAGGGATACTCGCAGTTATTGTGATATATGTTTTTCTAATTATTGGCGATGAACAAGGATTATTTTGTGATACATGAATGACAAGTGACCTCTTGTTAATTAAATTATTGAGAACAAATGACGCATGACATAACATGAGTGTGAATAGCTAGCATGCATTTATTAACCTTTGATCAGGCCATTTTCCTAGGCTTTGCGATTTTCAAAATTGAAAAAAGAAACTTCTGGAATGGGATTTACAGATCATTTTTTTCGCGTTTGCTGTGGTTTTCAAATCTGATCATAAATGACCATTTCAAACTTATTTGATATGAATTTTCGCCTATGTTCTGCATCTTATTGCTCATAAAATTGTTGAATGCAGGTATAGTAAGTATCCTTTCAAAAAATCATAATATGAATTTTCTATTTCCATTTTTTTTAGATGGTCCAAAAATGGACATAAACACTTGTGCTCAGGATAACTATACAAGCAAAAGGAAGTCATGACAATTAGTTTTTTTTTCTTCTAACTAATAACCTCCTCGTCTCAATGTCTCATATGTTCTTTAAAATGTCTCAATATAATCTTTTAGGACGTTCCTGATTCACGTCTGCCCCCTGGATTTTGTCGAGTCCTGATTAATTTTTTTTGTTGAAGAAAGCACATTTCATGTCGGGAGTTTTTTTTTTTCACCTGACGGAATATTCGGTGCTACCTGTTTTTCCTTCTTTAGAAATTCAATTGTAATTATCAGTTTCCGATTCCTTCCCCAGCAATAAATCCCCGGCACAAAACATTTACGCCAATGTAGTTTTTCGAAAGGTCCCACAAATTTCGGACCATACAGTACTTATTCGGTAACGTGAACTAAATACCCAGGGAAGTGATTCACAATAAAGGAGGCCATGAGATGTGAATGGTTGGAATTGCTCGCACAATTGAAAAATAAAATATTAGAAGTGCGTTCCCGGATTCCTTTTTTTTTCTCTCTCTCTCGTTCTGTCTTTGTAAAGCTGCTGTAGCAGCGATTCAATTCGCACATAGACAGAAATCCAGGGGTGGAAAAAATCTGTTGGGTCCTCTTTGAATGGAATACTTGGCATACATAAGCCGCGTGTCCGGCAATAAAGCGCGTCCACCAGCACCAACAGCTTTTCCCCCCTCCCCAGCCCCAAAGGCAAGAGCGTCACGTCACGCTGCTGGAGGCCGTCATGAAGGCTGCTGGTCAAAAAGAGGGATTCTGAAAATACACAGTATACTGTACAGTACAGTGAAATCTCGTTACAACGAAGCAGTTTTTTGGTCGGGAGAGCAGCTTCGTTGTATGGAGAAATTAGTCAAGAAGGGATTTGAATAACATTATTGCTACTGTATTATTAAGGCAGGGACATATGAACAACTTCTTTGTAATTAATACCGTATTTACTCAAGTACCACGCGCACCCTTTTTTCCAAATTTCAGAAGAAAAAAAGGGGTGCGCGTCACAAGTGGGTACAAAATTTTAAGAAGTTTTAGGAAGTTATGCTTGCATTAAACTTAACTATAAATGAGAAATTTGGAACAAATATAATAAGACAACATTTTTGTTTTGAAAAAGTTGAAAACTCATCAGATTTTTGTTCAATTCACACCTAAAGTGAAATTTTTTGTTTTTATTTTTGAAATTTTATGGTTTTAGATTCACTAAAAATTGAGGTGCACATCTTACTCGGGGATGAGATTTTTGCAAAATTTTCAACTGAAAAACCCCTGTGCGCGCCTTACTTGAGGGCACGTAGTACTCGAGTAAATACAGTAATTCATTATGCAGTAACTAGATTTTGTTATCTTATTCCTAATCTATGTTTGACAGATTCTTCAAAAGATTTTAGGACTGATGATGATGTTGATTGTGCTGAAATTGTTGATGAGTGTAGACATCACAGTGCTATTTCCTATTGTTCATCTGTGGAACCTTAATTATTTTGCATGCTGTGGTTTTCTTATTTAACAAAAATGATTCCTGACCTGATTTTCACCAAGTAAAAAAATATTTGGATGAGAATGCCGTGAAAATTTGTGCTTCATTCTTGCTGAATTCTGAATTATTGACTGAAGGTTGAAAAATAAATTTTGTGGGTGGTTCTAGCTTATAGGTCAAACATTTTTTCATCCAGGAAAAAAATTTAACTTCTGGATATGAGCTGGATATACAGTACAGGTGGTACTTTGCAATGTGACCTCCCAAAATTTGACCATCCTGCAATTTGACAGTTGAATTTGCTTAAACGACCTCTTTCTCAAAATTTAGACTACTTTAGCCTCTTTTCAAGTGGTTCTGTGCTGTTTGCCCTTGATTTTATAGATTATCTTGCAATCCAACTTTTTGCAATTTGACCCTAGTTCGACAAACGATTAGGATCAAATTTCACAGTACCAGTTTCAATTTTAAATGTTCAAACTTCATGGTTTTAAATTTTGATAACACATCCGCATCCACAATCATGGTAAGCTGATTTTTATTATGCGGATCATCACTTTTTCAGTGTGACCCTTCATTCGTAATACTGTAATATAATTCAACATGTGCGCAGTACAGTGGAATGGTGTATCCGTATGAAGTACTGCTGTACACAATGGCAGAATGAGGAACAGAGCATTTTTAAGATCCGGCTAATGATATTCAACTTAACAGCAAACGTAGTACAGAAATTTTGGCTGCCAAAAAGAAAAAGAATCACTGAAATAATGTAGACAGGCAAGCCTTCAGGTTCTGAGCAGCTTGGAATCTCTTTACAAAAGCTCCAAATGATTAGGATTTTAATTCAAGTCCATCAGTGCATGTGAAATCAAAATGAAAAAGTAAAAAAAAAAAACAGTCAGGCAATTAATTAAAATAATTGAATGAATTAAGGGTTGTAACAATCTAATGTTACAGAGCTTATATTAGAGTACTGATAGCCTGTTGATGGGGTTTTTTCTTCACTGGTGGGGAACTTTTCTAAACATTAGCACAGCACTGAACCTGAAAAAGTATGAATTTCAAGCAGTATCCAATTAACTCTACTATGGTGAAAGGGTTTTTTTTGCATTTCAGGAAAAAGTTGGAATTTTTTGCATACATTACTCATTATTCCGCAAAGGTCAGCAAAAAACCAGGAAGTGGGAAGTCAGTTTGTTTTTTCAGGGATCATCAGTTGCTGGTATTTTCAGACGTCTGACGTCATCCATGGTGACCTCTAACTTGTGCATATGCTTTTTTCATGCAAAAATGTATTCCTAAAGAACCTTCAGCTTACAATATTTTGATTGGTGAGCTAATTAACCCAGGGAATTCAAAGAAGAAGAAAAAAGTTTGCCTTGAGCAGGCTTCCTTTTTCTGTTCATGATTTTTCTGAGCTGTCTAAAAAACACATGCCAAGGTTTTCACAACTTTGCCCTTCACACTCACAGTCCTGCTTTTCATAAAAATCAGAAATCTGTCCCAACAAGCCACAGAAATTCTCAAGGAAAAAATTAACTTCGTCACTCAAAATGTAAAGAAAAATCCTTCTGGCGCCCGCCTGGGCAAACAGGAGGAGCACCACAGCCACACTCAGCAGGGTGGGGGTGGAAGTAGCTTGAGATACTAAAAGAGAGAGAGAGGGAGAGAAAGAAAGGGAATTTGCCAGGGAAATGAAAGAAAAAAGCGTGGGTGTCGGGCTGCGAACCCAGGTCCCCAATAAAATTAGCGCCGGCCGAGCTAATGGACTGTGAAATGACCCCGCCGATCGATCACACGCATCAACTTGCAACCCGGGTTCTCGCGCGCGCTATTTGTCTCCCTGGCCACCGGATCCGGCAGATGGCAGAGGATGCTCGCCTTTTTGCTTCCCGCCCCGGCCTTCCATGCATACGCA
This sequence comes from Notodromas monacha, assembly GCA_905338405.1. NCBI lineage: Eukaryota > Metazoa > Arthropoda > Ostracoda > Podocopida > Cyprididae > Notodromas > Notodromas monacha. The sequence continues at coordinate 9,424 of CAJPEX010003548.1, forward strand.
GTATTGTACAGGGCGGAGTGAATAAAAACTCTTATCGCGCGTCACTTGAAAAATGAAAGGAACCCTTGTGCGGCAAAGTAGGGATATTTTTGCAAAATGTTGTGCCACTGGGCACTGGGAATGAAAAAAATATATACTTTTTTACAAACGCCTGAGTTGGGAATAAGTCCAAGGTTTTTTTCTAATCCTGCAGAAAAATTTCAATGAAAATAAAATAAAAAATCCCTCACTGGGTGGTGCTTCTTCCTGCATTCCTGGCATAGGAGTTGCATGGGAAAATCTCAAAAACAAAAGAAAATTTGACTCATGGATTTTTCCCCACTTAGGCCTCCTCAACCTGGGTGCATTTCAGTAAACTTGGGTCAAACTGAAATGCACCACCCCCCAGAAAAATCCCAACTTTGCCGCGCACTGAGAAAGAACCCTCCGCTGTCCAAGGGTTAAAGAAACTGAGCAGGATCCAGACAAGAATCCAATACAGTAATTCTGCAACTGCAACATTGCACTGCACCAAGCCTGCTGTGTTTGCTAAAAAAAAAAAAAGTCACTATGGTCAGATTAACAATACCACATTTTATTGATCTGTTTTGATTTATACTGGATGTGGGATGAGTAGGAGAGAAGGGGAAAATCTACAGTAAAATCTTATCCCAACAAATACCATTACAACTCATTTTTCAGTATAAAAAAATATTTTCCAAGTCCTGACAGAAATCCTATGGGATACATGTCATAAAAATCTCATTACAACAAACTTGGGGGCAGTTATGTGCTAAGATAGGTGATTTATTCTTCCTGCAGATCTCTTAATGCTCCAAAAAAATAAACAGGAAATATAAAAATGTTTGAGAACATTATAAAAAATGAAAACCTAATTTGGTTGTTCAAAAAGCATGGGTGAGGAAGTTATTCAATGCTGTGCCTAATAGTTTATTACAAATGTTACTCTCAAAATGTGCACATAACTCTCAGAAAACTTCTATCGATTAGGCATTTGATAAACCAGAGATTCTCAGGCTAATGATCCATGCATTAATTGAACCTCATAATTCACGCATGCTCAAATAAAATAAAATTCAATTAATTAGGTGTTGAATAAATGTAAAAAGGCTTATTATTCCAGCTGACAAAATGACGCGGTGATGGGGGAAAACACGTTTGAGTAGCCGTCGGCGTTCGGTTTTTTTCCCTCGAGTTTGTATCTCGAATTTATTTGAGGTAACCGTGTATTCTTTTGTAGCTTCGAATGCATATGATTCAAGTGACATAAAAACGCTATTGGAAGTGATTTTCCACGCCGCTCTGCTCTTTAGCTGCGTGTTACGGAGTAAATTCAACTAAATATGTTGGGTCCTTTCAAAAAATTCATAGAGAATCTGCTTTCACTGTAAAATAATTTTGTGAAACAGAAAATCACACTGGATCCAATTTTCCTCGCAAATGCAAAAAAAAAATCCTCAAAGAACAGTGGCGTCACTTTTGAACCTACACTCGAAAAAAGACAGAAAATTTGAATTTCAAACGTAATAGGATTTACTCACATTTTGACTTGCTATTTTCACTAGCAAAAAAAAAGATAAGGCTGATTGATTGTTGATGACCAATTTGCAACGGACGGAATTTCGCAACATTTTTCTGCCCTCCGATCGACATTATTTGCTGAATCACTTTCCCCCCGAACCCCCCGACATCGGGCGAATTCATCAGAAAAAAAATTGTAAATATCCCATAGAAAAACTGTCGTGTGTATTTTCAAAACATACCCGACCATCATGAGAACATCTGCACTTGAAAAGAGCGATCAATTTTCGCTCACTTTGAGCCGTTTTCGGGGGCGTCAAATGACACGGAAACGCGATGCGTTGAATTTCGTTCATTTTTCTCAACTTTCGCGAAAATGTCAGCATATACTGTAAATAATGAGAATACATTTTTGTTCTCATTTACATTGGCTCGCCTTGAAGAAATGTGATGAGCAAAAAAAAAAGAACGCTTGCGCTCAATGGAAGGATGCATTTTTATGTTTGTGTTATTGTCACAAAAAGACGGCTTCCAGCTCATTATTTGTTCTTGAAAGAAGCATTGGAAATCCATTAGAATTCCCGATTATAGGTCAGTTAGGGTCCACAGAATTTCATGCTAAATTACTTTCAAAGCAGAATTCAAGGAGTCACAGAAATTTTCATTCCAAAATTGTTCAAATAGCTTTACTTTTTCGCATTCTTTTGTAAAATCATGTGGTATTCTAGAATTTCTAGGCTAATGAACAAGCACCTCTGCTGAGACATTGTCCAAAGTATTTTAGAATATTCAACTTTAAAATATGTCAAGAAGGATGAGTGCTGATTTGGTGACTTTTAGCTTGAATAAAATACCTTGACACAGCATTGAAAATTAAATTTTATATGTAGTGTGCAGCAAAATATATATTGGATTTTCTAAACGTGGACTCTCTCCGCAGCGATTTGTTCTGAATAAATAATTTATTGTCCCATAGGGTTCTCTTACCATATTATATTAGTGTCGTTCTCTGCAAAAGAATTCTAGGGACCATAAAAAATTCGGTGTAGATTTAAAAAAAAATTGGCATAGAGATGTATGCCGAAGACTTCTGCTGATCCACAGATTAAAAGTTGTCTTGTTTTTTTTTTCAATTGGATGTCTGAAAAATGGTTTTCGGTCTAATACGCTAAGGTTTTTTATTGGTCCAAATTTAACTGAAACGTAGAAAATAGGCACATTAATTTGGCGGAAAGAGAAAAATTGCTTCGCAGAATGAACAAAATTAATATGCGAAAACTGGAATAACACTGTGGCTATTAGACAGAGACTGTAAAAAAATAATTCGCCCAAAAGCAAGACTTTGTCACACATTATTGTGATTCATGTTTTTAATCTGTGGATCAGCAGAAGTATTTGGGATACCGCTCTACGCCAAATTTTTTTTTTATCGACGCCAAATTTTTGCTGGTCTCTGGAATTTGCCAACTATACAGAAGCTAGCTACCGTTAAACTTTTTTTCGATCATTTCCGGTTTTTCCGATCGTAAAATCAACTTAATCACAATTTCTCTCGTCGGTAAAGTTTCTCTCTTTTCTTTTAAGCTGCAGACAGTTGAGCAAGAAATGCAACAAAAAAAAGTTGGACGACTCGTGCAGAATTTTCGATCTCATATGTATGCAGACGGACTTTCGAATGGCTCAAGAGTCCTCATTAATTTCATGCTTTCGCAATAAACTTCTCCCCTTTTCTCTCTCTCTCCTCATATCCCACATCCCAGATAGATTAAAACTCATCCCGAATCACCCACAGTAGCAAAGAAACGCGTCCAACAAAAAGCCGACGACGATGCCATTGACACTCAAGTGGCGGACGACAGATGTTCCCCCAACACTTCATATTATACGAAGCATCCTTCTCGCTTCTGTGTTCAAACCTTTTTTTCTTCTTTTTTTTTTTGTCATTCATTTCAGTATAGACAACTTTTTTTGTTGTTGTGCGTGTGTCCGCGATATGCTACGGGTGTATTGCTTTTTCAAATAAATGAAACGCAGATTTTTTTTTTTGTCAGGGTTCCTGGGCGAAGTATGACGAAACGTGCGGAATCCGTTTAGCCCGATTTCGCATGCTCTGAACGACGTCACGGGGAAGAGCGATGAAATTAATCCTCAACTTGCTTCAGTTACTGTTGAAGTGCATGCGGGTATTCGGTGTTTTTCAGGACGCCTATATCCTAAAAAAAAATAGTTTTCTATGCAAAGGCAAATATCATGGGTCCATTGGATCCCAGACAAAGGAATTGAATAGTGCAGCCATCAGAACGCAAGTTTTGAATAAGAACTCAATCTTTTTTTCAGAGGAGTTCATTCTCATTGCCCAGTTCATCAATTGGCTGTTAATTTTAATTGTAATGGCAGAGTTGATTGTAGCATTGGTTGATTAGCTCAGAATATTGAATGAGGTAATTGAAGTTAAAAGGCCCTTTAACACTAGGTTCTGACTTCTCCTCTCAAAGAGGAATGAAGGCTTTTATAGCCAGGTGCTTGGACTGGGTCAGGAAGAAATCCAGTGATTTCTTCCTGGCTCAGGATTGGCCAATTCAGGAAAAATCGAAGAAGTGATAACCACTTCTTGTCCTTGAGTGAGGCGCGGTGAGTCTCGCAAAAACGGGATTTTTGCAAGGCTCACTGGCCTCAGAAATTTACAAGTTTTTTTGTCTGGTTGTGTCCAGATGCTGGAGCTGCGCCGCTTCAGTATGCTACAGCAAATGTATGAAAGATTGCTGCATTTACTCAAGTACTGTGTGAGAAAAGAACGTCGTGTTATCCATTAACACAATTTCTTGAGAAAAGTCTATTTCTGTTTTATTGCAAAAAAACAGTAAACTCAATTTGTGTCAATCTTGAAATTACAAGCTAAAATATGAAAATCAATTGCTCTGATTTTGTTTTTGTTTCATATTTACACCGGTGAAATTCTTTAATCATCACTAAATGTGTTTTAAAATATGATGCGCACAATATATTGACAATAGTTGCAGAAAACATGTACAGGTGGTGCCCCCCAATTTGACCCTAATCCATTGCCTCAATTTGACCCTAATCCATTGCTGGGCAAGGTTCAAATTGCACTGTGGTTGAATTGCGAGACAATGTCAAATTTGATGTTTTCTACATTGAATTTGATGTTTTGAGTCTCTCTGCAGGTCAAATTGTAGGAAAAGAGGTTGTACTGCAAGTTTACAGTCCAGCAAAGATGATCATTGAATTGCAGGATGGTCAAATTGTAGAACATCAAATTGCAAGGTACCACCTTCACTGTTTATCAACTCATAATGCGTGCCTAATTTTTTAAGCTCCATTTCTTCAGGAAATGACAAATACAGTGCATATATGACCAAATCTTTTGAAGTTAAATCAAAGAAGATCACTAAAAACAACAAATGCAATAATCTTTAACTTAACAGATATGGCCTGATTTTAGTAGGTTTCTCAATGAATATTATGTTCTGGCTTGATTATTAATTGGGGCATTTTTTGTAGATGTTTTAGGTGGACTCTCTCATCTACAAGGAAATTAAAGAGACCATAAACAAATGTTGTAGAGAGAATTTTGTAGCAGATAACCCTTATAATATGGAGAGAGAACACTATATACCAGACCAAAAAAAACAGTTGTTATACAGTAAACAGAAAACCATTGTAGATTAGATCATTGTGGAGGGAGTTCAACAGCTGTTTTCTGCATGCAAAAAGTTTCCAAATACTGTACCGTGTCAAGAGCATTAACATATGTCAATCTGTATCTGTTTTCCTCAGTTTATGGATAAAGATCTCTAGTAAAAATTATAGTAGATTAAAAAATTAATCTAAAAAACCACGTTTTTTAAGTAAGACTAAAAAGCACAAACAAATTTAGTAGATTAAAAAATTAATATCATTGCCCAGTTCATCAATTGGCTGTTAATTTTAATTGTAATGGCAGAGTTGATTGTAGCATTGGTTGGTTAGCTCAGAATATTGAATGAGGTAATTGAAGTTAAAAGGCCCTTTAACACTAGGTTCTGACTTCTCCTCTGAAAGAGGAAAGAAGGCTTTTATAGCCAGGTGCTTGGACTGGGTCAGGAAGAAATCCGGTGATTTCTTCCTGGCTCAGGATTGGCCAATTCAGGAAAAATCAAAGAAGTGATAACCACTCCTTGTCCTTGAGTGAGGCGCGGTGAGTCTCGCAAAAACGGGATTTTTGCAAGGCTCACTGGCCTCAGAAATGTACAAGTTTTTTTGTCTGGTTGTGTCCAGATGCTGGAGCTGCGCCGCTTCAGTATGCTACAGCAAATGTATGCAAGATTGCTGCATTTACTCAAGTACTGTGTGAGAAAAGAACGTCGTGTTATCCATTAACACAATTTCTTGAGAAAAGTCTATTTCTGTTTTATTGCAAAAAAACAGTGAACTCAATTTGTGTCAATCTTGAAATTACAAGCTAAAATATGAAAATCAATTGCTTTATTTTTGTTTTTGTTTCATATTTACACCGGTGACATTCTTTAATCATCACTAAATGTGTTTAAAAATATGATGCGCACAATATATTGACAATAGTTGCAGAAAACATGTACAGGTGGTGCCCCCCAATTTGACCCTAATCCATTGCCTCAATTTGACCCTAATCCATTGCTGGGCAAGGTTCAAATTGCACTGTGGTTGAATTGCGAGACAATGTCAAATTTGATGTTCTCTACATTGAATTTGACATTTTGAGTCTCTCTGCAAGTCAAATTGTGGGGCAAGAGGTTGTATTGCAAGTTTACATCCCAGCAAAAATGATCATTAAATTGCAGGATGGTCAAATTGTAGGACATCAAATTGCAAGGTACCACCTGTACTGTTTATTAATTCATGATGTGTGCCTAATTTTTTAAAGTTCCATTTCTACAGGAAATGACAAATACAGTGCATATATGCCTGAATCTTTTGAAATTAAATCAAATAAGGTCACTAAAAACAGCACGTGCAATAATTTTTCAAGTTAACAGATATGACCTGATTTGAGTAGGTTTATCAAGGAATATTTTGTTCTGGCTTGATTATAAACCCTTGGACGGCAGAGGGTTGTTTCCCATTGCCAGCCAAAATTGGATTATTTTTGTATGCTTTGGTGTTTTAATTTTTCTGAAGGTCAGAAAAGACCTTCCAGGTGGGCTGAGGCAAAGTCAGGATTAATCCAAGAAAAGCCCATTGCTTAGCATAGGATTTTTCCATTTTCCCATGAAATTTTTCTGTGAAAAAAGAAAAAAACATCGGATTTTTCCCCAACTTTGTCCTCAAATCCCTGTTGCCCTTTTTTATTTCCTGCCCTGAGGTGTAATGAAATTTTGAAAAACTCTTTTCTGCATGCAAAATGTTTCCTAATACTGTAGCATGTCAAGAGCATCAACATGTGTCAATCTGTATCTGTTATCCTCAGTTTATGGAGAATGATCTCTAATAAAATCCTGAACTTTAAAAATTGGATTCATATTTGAAAATGTTTGAGTTAGAAAGATTTGAAATGCATTGGTATTGAAGGCATTGATGATGGATTCCCTGGAAATTTTAATTACGAAGGTGAAACATGTAATCTTGTGTTTGCTTAAATTTTTGTGTCATCCCTGTTGTTTTTTATTCTAGGAAAAAATGACCATTATTCAACTTCATGAAACATTTCTCTGACCATTTCTTTCATTTCTCTTGAGTTTTGAATAAGGAACTTCACTGAACCATGTATGAATAAAACTGTAAATAGGTAAACCATGCACAAATAACTTTTGCTCATCCCCGATTTATAAATGGACTTTTTTCAATTTCATACAATGTATCTGGAAAATGTTTTTTGGTCGAAAATACTGGGTTTTCCCTGGTCCCAGAAAAACGAAAATAAATCTCTCCAATATCGTTTCAAGAGAGCCAGGGGATAAGAGTTTATTGCTTCACGGTTCATCAAAATTAGTTGGGGATGAATTGAGAGCAAAAAGATCATAGAAAAATCTGGGGATGAGGATGACAGGGAATATGACCCGGGGGTTTTGTCAAGCGCTTATTTGTCAGCTGCTGCCTTCTGCTGCTGGAGTCTGCTGCTGCCGAGGGGCTGCTTTTGTGACAAATAAGCAGTCAGTTCAGCCATTTTGCAAGGCTAAACGTTGGTCCGAATACAAACGGTGATTTATGCCAACATCAGTGTTGACCGTATGAAAGGTTTTGATCAGAGGCCTTCTTACTCGTATTTAACGAATAATACTGGAACATTACAAACGGTTCGCATATTTATCTGGACATCCACCGCTAAGTAATTACCTACTGCATGCAGTTGCATTTGGGTTATCCGGACTTGTGACTGCCTGCCTTGACTGGAAACAAATCGAGTATTATATGGGATTCTAATAAAATATAAAAGAATACTTCAAATATTTGAGACAATCCATCAAGGATGACCAGACTTGATCAAGGGCATTATATAGATGAAACCTTCTGGAGCAAATTTTTGAAAATTTCATCAGAAAATATATGGTTTAAAATATTTCTGTCATATAATCGGGAAATGTATTTATCCTGTCTTTGTGATTTTTCATGAATTTTATTTTACAATCATTGAATTTCCCTTATGCAATTATTGATGCCATGCTTTATTCCAAATGTCTATTGTACTAAAAAATGTAAGAAGTGAACACTCACTGAGAGCCCATGAAGTAGAAATTTCCCCCAGATGAAATGCATCTTTTGAGCTTTGTCATTTCTGATACGGCAATTTAAATTAACTTTTCTCTACAAATCAAGAAATATCTCTTGAGTTTTTTGTTTTCAAGGACCACGTCAACCCTTGAATTAAAATACAGTATGAGCATAATCAAATTTTGATATTCAAGAAAATGAATCCAAAATTTGCTGGACTACTTTGTCTATTACATTTAAACCATTAAGGAAATCTTGATTAGTCAATTGAAAATGAATCGTGTATCTCAAGTTGAAATTACAAGGTATAAATTGGGCTTGGGTTGCTTGACTTGAAACTACTTGTAAGTTTTGGTATCTGATTAATTACATGGCTGGTTAGTTGAAGTCCTGGTTATTGGATCTGTGCTTCAATAGACACTCAGATTCAGAGATTCACAGAGGCAAGAGCTCAGGAGATTCTCTTGATGTGTTGATGGGGTGATTGTGTGCTTTTCTGTCATGTGTGTATCTGTGTTATGAGCTCTGCTGCACCTGCATTTGTTTGTGTCTTTGGTCTTGAAGGAATTAGGTTTTATGGGCTTTTTCTAAGAAGGGCCCAGCTGCCTAATGGCTCAACATGTGTGCTTTTATTCAAAGTTTTTTCTTTGTTGCCCCTGCCCAACAAAAGTGGTGGCCAGTAAGATTGCCTGAGCAAGGCAAAGAACCCAACCCCACAAGGAAAAAAAAAATAAAAAACAAGTGAGATGTGTGTGCACAGCAGGATTGAAAATATTCAAGAATATTGTTTAACTGCTTTTTCAATTCATCCATGCTGCATACTGCAAGCTACGCTTCCTTCAAGTTTTTTGGTTTTTACATTTTCTCTGGGGATACTTGCTTTTAGGGTTCACTGCCTCTCAGAGACAAGTTACTGGCCACCACTTTTGTTGGGCTGGGAAATGATAAAGGGTTAGAAAAAAGGAAACATGGGTGGTTAGCCATTATGTGGCTGGATCCTCCTTATTGGAGTTCCTTCAGAACCTTATTTTATTCAGGCCAAAAGAATAGGAGAGCACATATAGAGAGGGATGTGGTGATACAATCCATCACAAGAGCCTTCAGGAAATTGCCCATCAGCAAGAGCAACAGTTTACAAGTCACACATGTCCAAGGGAAAATCCTCAGTCCTTCCTCTGGCAGGTGAAAACTTTTAAGGAAAGTTTTCCCTACCAGTCCATTTCCTTTCTTCTCTCCCTGAACCCTGCATTGCCACCAATTTGCTAAATTTAAGGCAAACTGGCCAGAATTTCTGCCACCCATATGCCAGACTTGTACCCCAGAGAATTCCTTCACCCATGTGGCAACATATTATGGGGACCCAACATATGACACTGCTCCTGAATTTAAGCTTCAATAAAAAACCTTTGCAGAAAACATCATCATAGAATTAGATAGTGAGACCCCCCAGATGCGGACATAATTGGTGCATCAAGAGTGTCCCTAAGTCAGATTGTCCCCAAGTTGAGTCTTGTTATCCCATAGACTTACACTATATAATTTTTAATTGGTGTTTTATGGAAGAAATATTCATCAGAATTTCATGATAAAAAAATTGTGCCACTTGAATTTGATTCAGTGGATATTTTTTCAACTGAATAAGAACATTTGGAGCATGAATAGTGTACCTCTGTACAGTACATTGAACAGTTGGCATCCGGAAAAATAACATCCAAGTCTCAAAGAGAGAAGGAAGTCCCTATGTGCTGTGGAGCATTTTTTTTAATTAGCTGAATGGGTGGGAAAGTGATGGGAAAAGTATACCAAAGAATTTTTCTTGCATAGATCTTATGGTTGGAAACATCTGTTTCTTGCAATTAAGCCTAATAAAAATTAATTTCCTAGAATTTATTAGGAATTTTATCCTGCAATGTCCCCAGGTCAAGTCAGTGTCCGTATGCCAGGCCTTTTTAATGTTTTTTGCTGAAAAATAAATGTCCCTAAGTCGAATTGTCCCCATGTCAAGGTGTCCCGCATGTGGGGGCCTCACTGTATTCTGCTTCCCACATTTTCTTTGGACAATTAAAAAAATATCAGCATCCAAATTTTGTTATAAAGAAAAGGAAGCTTTTAGAAATGCACAGGAACTAAAAATGCCTGAATTTTTTATCTATTATTTTCTGGTTTACCCAGTATTTAAAAGTTGGAAAGTTCAGCATACATCAGTTTCAAAAAAAAATGAATTCAAGACCTTATTGCAGAACCTTAAACACAACCTTAAAAAACCATTCAATTCGCAAAATCAACCAATTCCCAATTCAGAACTCCCCAGGATATCAACCGGAAAATAATGATTTTGCAAGCCAAATTAATTCATCCCAAAAACGGTTCCACCACTGCCTGTGTGAGAGTGGCGAGATCTGCGCTTATTCCCACCAAACATGCACACACGCACACGCTTCTTCTCTCCCTTGTATTTGCATAATTCTCTTTTTGCATGCGTCCATGAGTTGCTGATGACGTAATCCGATTAGGCAGCAAACTGTTGAATGTGAATTATTTCCTTCGCAGGACAGAACCCCACCTATACAGGGATTGAGCAGTAAACAAAAAGAAGAAAAAATGTAGAGAAAATAAAAAAGGGCATGATAGAAGAACCGTGGGGGTGAGACAGTTTATTATAATGTGCCTTTCCAGCAGTTACTGCTTATTTTGCCCAGGAAAAAAAAAAGAAATGAAATACAGAGAAGCCCATTCACTGAGTGGACCCAAATGGTGTGAAATAAAAACAGCAATCATGAAAAATGCTGACAAAGGAAGCAATCACTTCTCAAAGAGCATTCAAGTCCTTTAAAAACGTTTCGTAATATTTTATAAAAGTTTTCAAAAAATGTATTCTTGAGAAAACATGGTGTTGTGCCTTTCCAGTTATTCTGTCCAACTGAAAGCCATTCATTATTCCCAACTACTGAAAATTTGCTTGAGGGCTTTCCAATTGTCTACCTTAATTTCCCTGCTCCAATTTGTATCTTGGACCTATAGACTACCACATTCTGGTAGACAATTTTTGGAATAGCAGCCCCTTTTTTGCTCATGTTGTGCATCACTGCAGGCATGGACCTAGAATCCATTAAAAATGCAGTTGAACCTTCCTAAGTCAAACCTCCCTAAGTCAAATTTTTTTCAAGTCTCTGTCTGGATTCCCATGGAAAAAATGCATTAAAAACCTGCCTAACTCTAAGTATTTTTCTCTCAAACCTCTGTGAGTCAAATTTTCTGAGGGCTTTTTGGTTATTATTTCCTTGAAATATAAAAGAGAAAATCAATAAAACAAATAACTTTATGCGTTGTGAAATGAAGTTGAAGACTAATTGAGCCTTGCCTCATAGATCAGCAAGCTGTAAACTCATTAAGAAGCAAGTTTAGGTCCAGAATATCCTCATCTACAATTTCCCATCATTTTTTTAAACTTTTTTGTTGCTGCAAAAATGTTTGTTTCTTTTACTCAAAATCGAAAAAAATTCAAAACCTCCGTAAGTTGGATATTTTCCTGGTCCCTATAGAAATTCGACTTAGAGCAGAGGTTCAACTGTAATAGATTTTGTATTTTTAAATTAAGTCTCAAATAAAAATAACTGTATCCCTTTGGGCGTTTCAACCAATTATAATGGAGTTTTGAAATGTTTGCTCTTCTAGTTTCAAAAACCTTGAGGACACACAGCAGTCAGACATTTTTTTTCTGAAACGGGTAAGAGATAATAGCTTTCATTATGTTTGACTTCTAAATCGTCCGTGAAAGCATGAATAAATAATCATTCCACAAAGATTCTTCATTGCATTTTATATTATTTCTTCTTTTTTTTGCTTTGCTGAATGATTTCATCCACCGTTTTGTCCCGTTTATTCGCTGGAAATCTGTCAGCACCCCAGCAGAGAAATATATAATCATTCCATGTTCATGCAGTGGCAATATCGAGCAGGCGAAACTAATAATCTTTTCACGACACCGGAACCCCTTTTTTCGTCATCACCACGGGGGTTTTCCAACCTATTGACGTGATGAAGGGAAACCCGAACTTTTGCCCCCCCCACTCAGCATGGGGTCCATTGCTGTCATTAAATCGGGCCCGAACCCCGTCGTGGGACCGTGGAACTCGAGTCCACTTGAAAATCGTTCAACGATTCATGGAAAAACGGACTTCCCTGCTGTTTGAATTTAATAATGATAAAAAGAACACGAAGGAAGAAATTAAATAGTTCTGTATGCCCAGAGAGAAAAAAAAATCAATGCGACACTGATTATTTAGGGGGGGAGAGAGAGAGAGACGCAATAGATGATCGATCCGTGAAATGACCGACACTCGGGGGGTTTTCACAAATTTTATTTTTGCAAAGCGTCAATGACTGCTTATAAACACACACACACACATATATATACACAAATCGACAAAAGGATATCATTTAAACAAGCTGTCCAATGAATATTCGTTTCGAGGCACCCAAAAATGTGACACTGATGACTTCCTCTATATACGAGGAGGGGATAACAATATTTTTTGACAGGAGCGAGAAAATTAGTTCCCAGACCCGAGGGAGAAACGTGTAATTTTCTGCTGGACTGTAAATGAAAATACGTTGGTTCGATTACATCGCGGGAAACGCGCGTTGCTCCTCTTTTTTTTTCCTTCTTTTTTATTTTAATTTTCCATGCCCTATATATGTTTCGAGTGTGGGCATATATACGCGTCAGGAAATCAGGCGATGGTGAGATACAATGGAAATAATCGGCATATCGCGTAAAACCAACAGAACTCGCCTGTGCGAATGTTTGAGTAACAGGGGGTGTCACTAAACAGTCATCGGATACACACCTGCACTGCCAATCATATTTTCCTTGTTCCCTTGATTGGTTTTTTTTGCACAAAAAAATCAAGATGGAATCAAAAAGGAAGAAAAAATCAACATGCATCAATTTTCATTGGATAATGAAACAGCTAGTACTGATGGTTAACCTTCCTGGGCTTTGGGAAGAATAATACACATGCATTACAGTCATGGAATAAAAACAGAGGCTTGTTTTCGGTTTGTGACATTGGACACTGCATTTGATTGCTCTCATGATTTTTTGGACATTATAGGAATCCTGGAAAATGCAGTGAGACCCCCACATGCGGACACCTTGACCTGCATAAAATTTGATATAGGGACACGTTTTTCCCCAGAAAAAATTAATAAAAAAAGGCCCAACATGAGGACACTGACTCAACATAGGGACATTTTGTGATAAAATTGCAAATACATTTCAGGCCAAATTACAAGAAACAGATATTTCCAACCTAAAANAAATACATTTCAGGCCAAATTACAAGAAACAGATATTTCCAACCTAAAATTAATGTAATTAAAGTTCTTAGGCACTTCTCTCACCAATTTACCATCCGTTTAGCTAATTTAAAAAATTATCTCCAGGGTAGAGGGACTTTCTTTTTCACTTGAATGTTATGTTTGTAGATGCCAACATTACAATCTATGGTACAGAGAGACACTATTAAATGCTCCAAATTTTCTTATTGAGTTGAAAATGTATTCACTAGTTCAAATTCAAGTGGCAAACAATTTTTTTCATGGAATTCTGAACAATATTCCTTCCACAAAAGACCAATTAAAAAGTATACTGTATAATGTAAGTTTATGGGAAAACAAGACTCAACTTAGGGACAATTCAACTTAGAAACACTCTTGATGCACCAATTATGTCCGCATCTTGGGGTCTCACTGTATTCATGTATGCTTGGTGAGGAAATTGAAGGTACAGATGACAATTTTTTCTATAGTAACGCATTTTTTGTGGGTAATGAAATTGAAATTCTTGACTATGAAAAATGTCAAGTACTGTATACTTCTTGTACATGTGGCAGGCATGAACAGCAGGACCCCCGCAGCATCCTATCTTGCCAATTTCCTTGCCCTTTCTCACCCCCTCCTTCTGAAATTTATGAACATGTTCAGGCTCTCCAAGACAGCATGACGTTTTTTGGTTAAATTTTTGCATCCTGCATTTCTTTGATTCATGCAAACAGCTCTCTAGAACAGCAGCTTAGTGGAAAAAGTCGCCTGACAACTTTTTTGTGGGGGGGGGGAGTTTTCATTCAAATGGCTTTCATGACCACACAGATGAATTCTGCGGCACTTGGGACCATAAAACTGCATACCATGTGAAAGAGAATTGAACAAGCTTTCATTTTGTGCTTTTTTTGTTGCCACAGCTTAATTTTCTACTGAGCTATTTTAAGTCAAAAATTGGTTCACCTTTTTAGGCCCACCCTTTATTGTGGGGCCAAAAGATGCAGACATAATTGGTCCCTATATGTTGGAAAATCCACATGCTTGATCAAATTTTCCCATAGACTTTAAGGGGAATGTACTCCATTGGGTTCTCTTTTCTTTTTCAAAATTTTCAAAAAACTCTCCCAAAATTAAATCACAATAATTTTTTTCTCAACCCCAGCATACAGTGAATACCTACGTGGAAGAAACCCCTATGATATACCCTTTTGGATGAAAAGGAGCACAAAAAGCATAGAACAAGCCCAAGTCTTGATATTTTGTGCACAGATGATTGAAAATCCCAATAAAAAGAGAAACACAAAAACAGCTTGTTTTGAAATATGAATTGAAGTAAGTTTATGATAAGGTTTATTTTGAATCTTTGTGAATTATAATAGCTAGATTTGTTCAAGAGATAAAAGTTTGAAAAATTAAACGTTTTCCGTTTCCCTAGAAATTTTGGCTGTGTTTTCATATTGAGAATTTATTCAGATCTTAGGACAGATTTTTTTTAGTTACAAAGGTTCCCAAGTGATATTTTCCATATATGTTGGGTCATCAGTATCATGAGGTTCACTGAATAGTCAGTTTACTGATGTAACATCCAATTCATGATTTAGGCCATGTTCTATCCATCCATATTCATTTCTTGCCAATGCATAAGGGTGGCACTACTTGAAATTTATTGTGCATGACAAATGAACATAACGTTCTTGTGTATAGTTTTATGGCACAAAGTGAGAGAGGCAAAAAACTAAGGATTGACTGACTATAAATCATTAATTTTCTAGTTTACAGTTATTAAAAATGTGAACTGTATGATACATTTTAAAGTGTACTGTCTTGTTAGATTGATAGCATTGGGTTCTGTTGGGTGAAATTAGGCAATCAAAGAGTTGAAAACTTCTAGAATAGTTTGAATCTTTAAAATCAAGCTGTGACTTGCAGCAGGAGAGAGAAACAATTTCCATCTCTTTGTTTGTTCTTAGACTACATCACCTTAGCAAGAATAACCCTAGAAATTGCTTCAATAAACTATCAACTTTCTGGAATTGACTGAAAATGCCAGTTATAGAGACGAGAGCTTCCAGTGAATATTCCAAAACCAGAGGGTTTTCGAATGCATTATACTGACATGAATGGAACCTCAACCCTCTTTTTCTTTGCCATTTATTATCAGAAAATTTGCGGGCTGGAAGGAGGACTGGAATGGTTGCATAAACGTATGCAAACCACAGCAGGCAAAAACAAATAAGTGTCAACACCACCACCAGTGGCAGCAGCTGTTTCAGCCTCCCTCCCCTCAGGGAAAAATGGGCCATATGTAAATAACATCCGATTTACGATTTCCCCATTCAATTGTCCACTGCATTTTTTCTTTCCATCCCGGCTGAACCATACAGGGTTTTCCTTAAGAAAAAAAACAACTTCATTCGTTTCATCAGGACCTAGTTATTTTGAAACTGGTTTTCTTTCCCTTTTAAAAAATATTTTTTTCCTGGGAGAATCAGTGACTGCATGAGTCAAGTTTTGAAGCTCAAAATTTTCTGTTTGAGCATCGATAGCGTCTTTGAATCTCTGAAATCTTCAAATATTCAATTCTTTTTGCTCAATTTCTTTCATTATATCAGAAGAGATTTTTAAATGTCTTACTAAGGTTCCTCAAAAGCTCTTCAGTGTTCGAGTTTGTGTGAGTCCGGTTCAGACTTCAGAGAATAACGATATTTCTGTAAGCATGGAAGTTTCAGTAGAATTTTCAAGAGTAGGCAAAATTCCAACCCATTATTCCCTACCCCTTCTGGAAATTTAGGGTTTATATTTAACACAGTAATCTTTCATTGGTTTTCTCGTAAGAGAAGATTTATGTCACTTGGTCTCTCAGGTTTGTGAGAAAATATTTTCCTTACTGTCGGGTTTTTTTTCTTGTGAGTCTGGTTCCAAGTAGAGATTTATGAATTTTTTTACTTTAAAATATTGCAGAATTTTTTGATATTCTGCAAAAATTTGAATCATTCTTTTCGGAATTACCGTAATAATTTTTTATTGTCTGTATTATATACAAGACCATCTGGAGAAAAGCTGTTGCAATTTTCGAAAACACCCATTATAAAGCCTTAGATGTCCATAATAATCGCTTGCACGCGTGAGTCAAGCGCATATTCATGAATCGATCAACTGCAAAATGCCTCCCTTCAATTGTGACCGGAAGGAAAAAAAGACAAAAACCATCAGAAGGGATTTCCTTCCCCGTATCCTGGTGACAATGAATAAAAAATTTAGTCCTGAGAAATAAATATGCCATTTGAAAAAGGGAGAATTTATAAGGGAACGGACGCCAGGGATTATTAGCGCTATAAAACGGCTGACAAATATTTCAATTTAAGCTACAGAAAATTATTACCATACTGTATATGCGAATGAAAAGTTTTTTGCCGGATTCAGGTGAATATTTTGATTATTTTCCGTCAATTAAGCTTCACTGGTGTCATGGAAAATCATTTTGAAGAACAAAAGTTCTTCAAAAAGTACGAAGCTCAGCACCAGGCATCTTATTTTTCTCTGCATGAAATTTCCCAGGAGTAATAAACATTTTTATGAATTATTGTGTTGCAGCAGAGACCTGAAGAAATCTCCACATACGTGTCACTAAAATAAATCCAATACAAAATATTCTGAACAGCATGCAAAGCTGAGCACAGGGCACAAAGAAAAAAAGTAGAAAAAATAAAACCAGCCTTTGAAGTAGGAGCACGTGCCAAAATTTCCCCCATTCCCAACAAAAAATATTCCAGCAATAAATGATGGCTGAGCGATTATGCAAATTTGCTACCATTTCACGGGGAAATCCCATAAATCTGCCATTCAGCTTCTGGACACCAATGCATCAGGAAATGAAAAAAAAAATTGTCAGCTTTTTCATGATGCCATAATCAACTGTCCACTAGGCTTTTGCTGCTGCTACTGCTGGTGGCTGGCTGAATTTTGTCCAGCATATTTCTTCTCCTACTTTTTCCATTCTTTTCATTCTGTTGCGAGAATATATAAGAGCAGAATATAAAGCAGGATGTTGGGAATTCAAATCAAAATTCAAAAATAGCTGAAACTTTCTCTTGTCTTTCAAAATCAAAGGTTCTATCATGGATTTATGACATCTTTCCCAATTCAAGTACCAGTATAGTGTACAAAAATAGCAGGAGATTGAAATACTGTACTGAAAAATATATACTTCATTCATACTTGTATATACTACATGTGTCATGTTGGGTTGGTGCTCAACAAAGGGGTTTGGAAAATAATGTAAAAAGAAAAAATGCTGCATGGTCAGTCATTCTGGGGCCAGGTAATCCTTCTTGGGTCCCCAACAGATTTGGGGACCCAAGATTTGCCAGGTGGGCAAAGGCAATTGTCCACGGTGTTGGGCCAGGAATCAACAAATGGGTTCGAAATGAAACCACCACAAAGGAAAACTGTGTAGCATGACAAAATGAGCCTCTGAAGTATGTATTGATGAGTGAATAGTCCTGATCAGTGCAACATGAGAATGATGCTGACCACATCTACCACACACTAGACCAAGGCACTCAGGAGGAATGGTTTGGGCACTAAATGCTCTTCTTTATCTTGGTGGGGGCCTATCTTTTGATGCTTCCAGCCAAACATTTTTTTGAGGATGAGTCCATGAGCATCTGCTGCCTTGCAGAGGAGGTCAAGCATATTGGATCAAGTCCTGTGTGATTATGCACAGGGCTTGGCCCGAGCTCAGACCAACATAGCCCAGTGAACAAATTAAATGACATAAAAATGCACACAATTAAAATGCCATACGTATTTACCTTTTAATATGCTCAGTTGCATCAACAAACCTAAACTTTTGAGTTTCTTTTTATTCCAAGGCGATCATACACAATTACAGCAGATCAGAATAACTGTAAGCTGTCTTTGAAGGGAAAAAATCACTACAGTAACTTTTTGGCGATTTCTCACAAAAATTCTTAGTAATCTTACTTTCAATTCATTTAAGTCTCTCGGTTTTTTTTAATCTTTGTCGCAGGTAATGTTGGTCAAATCATCCAAGAAATGGTGTGCAAATCCTGGTCACATTTTCACGCATGCAAGTCAAGGAGTTGGGGTTGGAAATTACATGGGCATTATTGGCT
>CAJPEX010003549.1:0-24951 GCA_905338405.1 Notodromas monacha
AGGGAAGACTTTCCTACTCCTGGAAAGGAGAAAAATATATAAATTTTTCATTTAGCAACCAAATTTCACAACAGCATGTCAGATTTAAAACTCGCTTGAGCAAAAGAAACTTGCATTACTGTACAAGTTCTTTACAATTCTCACGGAGTTACCAAGAAAAAAAATACGAGGTTAGAAGAACTTAAATAACTAGACTTACAGGAAAATGCACGAAGAAACGCAAATTAGAATCTTCAATAAAATTCAAGCTCAAGGGGCGCATTAGTGTACTATAGTCGATCAGCACGGTCAAGTCGAACTTCAAAGGACCAAAAAAAATCCGAGTTCGGGAAACAAGCATTTTTGTTCGGGAAAGAAAAGAAGGATTACTGGAAATTTTGATAGCTGATATTCAAGGTCTTGAATTGCTTCTTGAATGAGTTTGACAGAATGCTGAACTTGAAGGCAAGGGTTCATTTGCTCAATTAGTCTTTTACTTCCTTTCAAAAGACATAGTTATTCTTATTGCTTTTTCTCTTTTTTGTGTAAAAGATATTAGCCAAAAGGCCTCCAAGAAATTCGAATTAGCGAGGTATTCGACTTGGGGAGGTTCCAGTTATCGAAGTTCAACCTTAATTTGTTGTCTGACTAAAATATGAAGACGGGAAACCAACTTTGGTAAATTAAAAATAGAAGCGTAAATTTGAATAAGCCTTGTTCAGCAATCTGAATAAAACAAGAGTAATGAGGCGTCACCATAAAAAAACTGGACTAAACTATAAAACTCACTAAGTCATTCTTATAGTCCTGCAAGATTTTTCACACCCACCAGCGTAAAAAAAAAAAACTTGAGAACTAACAGGAGGCGTAATCATACACAAAAATATCCAAGCATCAGCAATCAAGTTAGGAACTTCGAAGCGTTCCTCTGAAATATCAACGATCAGGTGCAGAAGATTACTGGGTCAATGTACGAAAAGTTGGAGGGCAACTAGGATATACATAAGACGTATTTAAAATGCCGCATATTTATGGTTCCGAACCAACACAAATTCAGAAATATACGAACCAGAATCTCCGATGACAAGCACCTTCACCTTCTCCAATCCTGCCATCAGCAGAATAAACTTCGCGGTGCATGTATCTCAACACTTTTTCTGAAGACACTCAATCGCACACCAGTACACAAGCCTAAATAGAAGATATTTTATTCCATTTGAAAAAGGCGTCTTGTTTTCTCCTTGTTTGCTTCCGTAGTTTTCTTAAGTTGTTTAACTTGTAGAAGCGAAAAAAGTTTGTATGTATTCTATTCGTTAGGCATGTCGTGGCCTCACTAAACACAGGGTGAATATCGAATCTTTTCGGAGGAAAAAGCACATTAAAGCAGTCGCAGCAGTGGTTCGTTCTCTCTCTCTCTCTTCAACTAGCTCTCAGTATCCTTCGGAAATCAACCAGCATATCACAGGCATCTTGCATACGATGAAAACAAGTTACACGTTTAGTCCCAGAGACAACCACCCACGGTCACTCACGAGCACCACTGTGACATTCACGGCAAGTTTGAGAAAGACGCATTGCTTCACGCAAACATTCAAATGAGTGGATATCAAATATCATATAAAGTATCCTTTCGTAGCGAAACAGCGCTTTCGAGATCCAAGATCCCACAAGAGCTTTGGGAGAAAAAACAGAAGTCGCTTCAGGAAGATCCGACACGTCGCGTGTAAAAGAAAGCTTTACAAAACACAAGTTACATCGCATGACAAGCGCGTCTTCAGCAGGAGTTTATTGAAAGGGGATTCTCGAATTCTCACAACAATTGTCAGTGTAGTCAGATGAGAATTTGAAGCCCATTTTCAGCGAAATAATTCTTCTGATGTAGACAGACAAATCATACCAATAGAATATTGCATGACAAACAAATTCATCTGTGAAAATATCATCCGCACCGAGAGGATTTCCTGAAATAATGCAAGCTGGCGTTAACTTCTCTAAAAATTACTTGATACCCAGTATGAATTGTGAAACTGCCTCTCAGTTCTCAGTGAAACTGAGAAAAGTTACAGATCTCATGACAGTTCGTAGGGAGGCTTCACACCAGTCCACATGAAAGTATTAAAATGCCTTATGACACATGCCAAAAATGTAAACCTAAAGATTAAAATTGCGTGGCTGGGAAAACAGCCGTTGAAGCGAAGTCCCGAAAAAAAACGCTAGACAAAATTGGAGAATCTTCGGGAAAAAATGGAAGCATGCCCCATTTTTTCAAGCCATTTTTCATGCTTCCCATAAGTTAACTTTTCAGGTTCATACAATTTTAATCATAATTAATGAAAACTTGCCAGAAATTAACTCATGTGCCAGGCTTGATATATCCAAAATTATTATTTGTCAATGCCTGACAGTGCTTTCGTGAAACCCACATAAAAACGAAAGGGGGAAAAAATCACTACCTTCACAATAACTCAGTTTTTCGAGCTCACAATAAGTGTATGAACGCAGTTACATACAAAAAACATTGCACGTGATACGATATAATGAGAGGTCTTCACGGAGGATTCTCTCATTCTTTCGAACTGAAGTATTTTACCGGAATTGTGAGGAAACTATCACATGCAAAATGAACGCCAAAAAAAAGTACTAGTTCGCTCTGTCTCTCTCTCTCAGGACACTTCGCTCGGTGAATCCAACGAGTCACACTTCTTCGGTAGCTGTGAGAAAAGGCGGTGGAACCAAAAGATGCTGCTCTTCTTCACTACGTGCACCGGCCTTGTCTGCTGCTTGCAACCGACAACTGCGAAGAACAGAGCGAAAAATGAATTCCTTCCATTTTCGAAATTGGGGAAAATATCCACACTCGAGAACTAGAATCCTTCACCCAATTAATTCAAAACAGGTGAAACACCACGAATCAATCCTTTTGTTTTTCCTTGGTTAATGGATCAATGCAAAATCAATCACCGGAATCTCGGAAAGCCAATACTATACAGTAAATGTTCAGCGAAAGGTTGCCAAAATGTGCTTGAACTTTTTTGCAGTCCAAACGGCATTGGACTCTCAGATCACCCTGGAAAAACCCCGTGCGAGGACCGCAGTGCGAGCCGCAGAAATCGTTAGTACACGAAGGATTACCGTCCTGAACAACATATGACTGAACAGTAGCTAAAATAACAGAACCTTCCCTGCGTTTCGAAAAACAGCTTCTCCTCAAGAAGAATACTTGAAAACAGCCTCAGTCCCAATATCCGAGGTATCAAAGATACTTCAGTACTATTTTGGTCGATTTGAAACGAGAATCAAACTCAAGTTTGTGTCAAGTATGATAGGTACTGTATTCGCTTAGAATATTCGTTTTTTACATTAGTTCGTCATTGTAAATTAGTTACGACCTTTTACATCAGTTAGTCAAGAAAAAGTTTAATATGGTATTGTGTTTGGTTATTTCTGCTGCTTTTTGTTGTTGTTATTTTTACTCCATTTATAGGGTATAACGCCAGGTTACTTATGTAATATGTTAAGTTAGTGTTTTCCAACCCGCTTCTTGCCACTCTGCAGGAAATTTTCTTCAGCATAAAACATTTATCAAAAAAAAAGCAATGCAGTCCTGCTATCTTCATCTGAAATTTTGGAAAGACAATGGCAGTTGAAATTATCTGATGAAAAACAAGGCAGGCTTTCTCCTAATAACACTTCAGACAAATGTTTATCTGCTGATTCGGTATAAATTATTGTATGAAAATTTTTCATTCTGAAAAAACTTTTTTCAAGCCAACCTTCCCAATTTTTCAAGACATTCCAATATAGCTGCTTCCTTGGTTCTTAACCTAATTTTTGAAAAGAAAAAACTTTTTGAATACTGTTCCTAAAATCTTATGAAAATTTGCCAGTCCGCAAGAAAATTATGGAAATTAGCCAGTCCGCTGGCCCAAAAAGATTGGGGAACACTGTGTCAAGTAATTTAAAAGAGGGATTCGAATATAGTTTAGTACGGTACTTCACTTGGTTTTGGGTTAGAATCAGGTAGGTTAGTTGCCATAGTGTTTGGATACGTAGTTCGGCTTTTGTTATTCAAAGTTGCTCATTGAAGTTATTCCCTTGTAAGATTGTCGCAGCAGTAGCAGCTGAACATTTTTAGAAAGCAGTAAGTCTCGAAAAGGACGTACCAGAATTGGCGTTACCAAAGCTACAGTTTCGCAAATTCTAACCCACCTGGTGTTAAGGTTCAGTCGTGTTTTAGTAACAGACAGGTGCTAA
This sequence comes from Notodromas monacha, assembly GCA_905338405.1. NCBI lineage: Eukaryota > Metazoa > Arthropoda > Ostracoda > Podocopida > Cyprididae > Notodromas > Notodromas monacha. The sequence goes on from CAJPEX010003549.1 coordinate 4,234, forward strand.
GACAAGCAATCATGCCTTCCACATTTTTCCGGAAAATGCTCCTCGATGGAAACTTATGGAAGAGAGACATGCAAAGGTGAGATATGCACGCTAGGATTCGAACTTGTTCCGGGATCAGAGAAAACTCACCGATTAACTCAAATTTTTCTCACCGCGTCTCGCACCGACACCATCTCAGAGCAACCTGGATTTTGATTAACATTCACAAAACGAATAAGAACACAAGGAAAACATTTCAACGTAAAAAATTTCAAAAATTAAAGGCGTGGCAAAAAAAATTATGCTTTTGCGGGAATTGTTTTGCAACAAAGAGGCTCGTGCTTTTGACATTCCTCAGCTACCGTGAGTACGTCCACATTCTTTCTTCCATTCCAGAAAATCGATGAGCAAAAAGAGAGAGGAAAAGACAGGTTAAAATTACCTCGTAGCAGCAACGTTGTCCATTCCGTAGCCTTTCCTTCTCCACAACCATAATCCCACGATTGCACAAACGCTGAGTCCAACGAATATCAGAAGAGCAGCTGTAAGAAAAGAGTCAGAAATACGTTGAACGACTTTCATAATTGAAGTTACATTCATAGTTCGCTACTAGAAAAATAGCTTGCTTGCTCAAGTCTTCCTCGAGCTTCAATCTGGGTCCAGATCCAAAAATTCTTCATGAGATGAAGTTGAAGTTTAAATAATAATGCGCTCCTACGAATGCAGAAAATGCTTGTCAAACCTTGTGGTGAAATTCGTGTTGAGAACACAAACTTTATCTATTATATATTTTGTATCAGTGTTCCTACACCCGTGGTCCACGAACCAGCGTCAGTCCGCAGAAGTTTTTCGCCGGTCCGCCAGAAATTTTCTTCTGCATAATAAATGTATCAAAAGTAGCAAAGACGTCTGTTATCTTAATCTGAAATTCCAGAAATACAAAGGCAGTTGAAATTATCCAATAAAAAATAAAAGTTGGCTTTTCTTCTAATAACACTCAAGACAAATGTTCACCTGCAGAAATACATTATTTCAATTTTCCATTCGGAGAGACCTTTCGTCAAGCCCACCTTTCTAATTTTTTGAAGACACTAACAGTATACAGTAGTTGCTTCATTGGTTCTTAAATTAATTTTTGGAAAAAAAAAGAACTTTTTAAATACCAGCCAGTCTTTGAAACAAAACTTTTTTGAGTCTGAAAAAATTTCACGAAACTTTGCCAGTCCACAGAACTTTTTTTGTGGAAATTTGCCGCACTCCAAAATTTGTTTATGGAACTTTGCTGGTACGCGGGCACAAAAGGCTGGGGAACACATATCATGAGGGTTGAAATCTCTCCTCTCATGATTTTCTCGTAACATTTGGAAAATCTTGAGAAGAACTCGAGCAAAAGTTTGATTTTTTTTTAATCATACGCAGTATCATTTCCTTCATTATTTATCACGCAATAATCATTTTTAGGAGAGAAACAGAGAAAACACTTGCGTAAAATGACGTTTGCAAAATGCGCTGTTGGGTGCACAACGGCTCTGAGTATTGGAGTCGCTCGACTAATGCTGCCGTTGTTCGAAGGAGCCTTCACACCCAAAATATCACAAATCATCGGGAAAATGTCCAAATTCAGCATCAATTCTGCAGCTTTGGAACTGAGACTAGGTTCAAGTTTGAAACCGGGTTTGAAACGCGGTCCGTGTCCAATCATGAACGGGTGCATATCTTCCATGTCATTGTCAAAGCCGTGCTGACCGTATATCATATTATCCGGCCCTAGGGATCAAGAAAGAGACTTTTCGTCTAAATAAAAAGTTAACAAAGTTAATAATCGGTTTGCTCACGCATATTCCAGGCATCGAGCCAAAACGCCTCTTCGAAGGCATAGCCAACCGGGGAAATGGCGAGAAAATCAGGAAGGTGATCCAAGTGTCCCAAATGCCATTTATCGGGCCAATCCTCGGGTGTATACAGCTCGAACTTCAGCGCTTCGGACGCATTTCTCAACTGTTTTTCGACTATTTCTTCTTCGCCTGAAACCGCAATTCAACACGGCTATGACCCCTTCTTGATAATAATTATCAATCAATATTGATATGTAAATATTTTTATCAAATTTACTAATGCATTATATATATGTACTGTACTGTATATCTTTACCATTCAGGGAGACATAAGAAAGGCATCTTCATTCGTTTTTCACAAATTTGAACGAGAAAAAAACGCTGTTGCAGAATGTGAAGATCACGTAACTCTGATCACGAAAAAGCGGACATTGGAAATAAAATCTTCTCTAATCAATCAACATCACACACCTTCAAGCGCGTAGAAGAACAATACGGGCGAAGAACTTCCACGAGCGACCTTCGTCATATCAACGTGCTCAGTGATGTTCAGAATTTTAGTCCCATTAACCGGAGACATGCCGTGATCAGAAGTCAAAATTACGTTGACCTCGTCCCATAAACCAACGTCTTCCAATTTCGTTTTTATGTAATGTGTCAAATTATCCAGTTTCTGAACGACGGCGTCAACCTGAAAAAAGAGAGGAAACCCCCATCAGTAATATTGAGAAATGGTCTTCAGAAGGTTATAAAAAATTAGAGAAACCTCTTCTGAATCGGGTCCAAAGTTGTGTCCGCTCTTGTCAGGCTCCTCGATGTAAAAAGCGACGAAATTCGCGGGGGCTTCAGGATCAGTGAACCAAGGAATAACTTCGTCGACTCGAGCTTCCCAGGTCATATTCGGCGCATAGGTCAAGAGATGTCGCGGCTTTCTGCCTTCGGGTCCAAAGCCGAACGTTGCACCGGGCCACATGCTCACTCCGCTGTATCGTCCGTCACCAGCCATTTCATTCACCACCTAAACATTAACAGATGGAAAATTAGTCATGAAACAAATAAATTCTTCATTTAAATTAATCTGTGCTTCGCAAAACTGATAATATGTCAGCATAAACACACGAATATTAATTTTTCTTCGCCATTGCATAGATTCTGTTGCTTTCGTGACGCCAAAGCTTGGTCAGGAAACTCAGGATACGCTTCTAGGACAGCGGTTTTTAAATTTTCCATCAGCGGTGGATGAATATAAAACAAATACCCCGTATTTACTTCAGTAACAAGCGCACCTTTTTTTACATTTGAGAAGAAAAAAGCGGGAATAAATTTTACAAAAAGGTTTAGAAATTTAGGTGGCATTATAGGCATTAAACTTGATTCTAACGCGAGATTTTGGACCAAGTTCGACAGAAAATTGAAAAATCCTCGAATGCATGTCTGAATAAAAAAAAATTGGGTATTACTGTACTCATTTTTGAAATATTGCAGCTTTACAATCACTAAAAATTGGGTGCGTGTCTTACTCAGAGAGAATTTTTTCAAAATTTTCAAATGAAAAACCCAGGTCCCACTTGAGGGCGCGTAGTACTCGAGTAAATACGGTATTTAAAATCGAACAAAACTTCAACTTCAAGGAATATAAAAACGAAATATTTACAGGTAGACTATCTCTACAATTCAATTCGAGGACCAGAAAAAAATAGTTTTGAAGAGAATTGCGTTTTAGATAACATATATAAATTCGGGGAAAGAAACCAATGAAAAAAATGCTGTACACAAAAATCGTCGCAGAGAAAGTCAACCTGTATCACGAAGTTTAACAAATATGAAGTTAAGGCTATAGACTTGCAGAATGATACAGACAAGTGAGACGAGAAAATAGACAGATCGACCATACTTCCTAATACTATTCGCGGAAATTTTCAAGTACCGTCGGTAAAATTAGTACCTATTTAGCTTCGTTCTGCTCTCGTTTTTGTGCGGTTTAACGAAACTTTCGCGTGGTAATCATTGAAGGAATGTGACTGGTAACTGTGGTTTCCTAACTAGGGTAAAGGGCCCACTGATAAAAGAGGTTTAAGACAAGTACTGTACTGTAGAATACTTCATTCCTGTTCGTTCTATTTCGAAAATTTTGTCAGTATTTGTTCGGAACGCACTAATTAATTCCCCGTACAGTCGTGCGCGAAAAAAGCGTACCATACAGCGATGGAAATACTGTAGGTTCATTGTGTGAATCACGAAAGCACTTGAGGAAACATACAAAAGTACGGAACTCACCCACAACGGCAAAACTCCGGGTCTTCCTCCAACAAACTTCTCCCCATCATTGAACATATTGACAACAGCACCGGTATTTCGATCATACACGGAATTTGAAAATCCTCCGTGATATCCAGGGTACAATCCAGTCACGAGCGAGATGTGATTCGGAAATGTTTTGGTAGGGAAAACGTTCTTCAGCTGAGGAACGTAGACCCCGTCTTCGACCAACTTGTCAAACGTCGGAGTGGGGCCGTGTTCGCCCAGGTACGAAAACCGAAACCCGTCATAAGAAATTAGCATCACCTTTGGGTGCGGGGATGCAGCGTGGTTCGTCGCAAAAACTGCGACAAGTTCCCAGACGCAAAAAAACACTTTCCACCAAAACACTCGCTCCATCCTGTCCTCGACTGAAAGAAGAAATCGATTTTTTTTTAACGTAAAAAAAAGAGGAATGAAATGTCTGGCTCATGCGGCATGGTATCTTTTCGAAACGCTCTGGTTCTTCTCCTCAGCTTGTCGTAAAATAATACGTTTACAGACACATTCCATTAATATTTGACAAATTAAATTACCAAGCTATAGTTGATCGAAAAGCACCAAAATGTCCAGCTTTCCACTTTCTGCTTCCAGCGCAAAACAATATCTTTTACAGAATTCATCGAACTTATTAGATAAAGCGTCTTTAATAAGTGCACTGACAGAAAAAAAAAACGAACGACTCCCATACGAATGTTCCTTAAGCCAGTTTCCTTGTATTCAAATTTTTTTTTAATGTACAGAACGAGTGGCGAAGGTTTTTAGATTCCAACGAAATGATGAATTAACACATACGACAGGTATTCCCGTGATTAAGGATAGTCGTCCACGAAATGAAGCCTGATCTTTTCAATTAAGATCTCCATTATTTCAAAACAATAAAGGGTTCATGTTCGAGAAACACAACTTCAGAAAGAGAGCAAAAAGTGGAAATAAGGACCGACGAAGCAGAATAAATACGAACAATTTGTTTACGACTTCAAGAACAGCTTTGTTATACACAGGAAACGACTAAGTAATTCCCCGTCCGACACAATCCACTAGCATATTGCACTAGAACAGGGTTACCAGTGGTTCAGAAAACTAAGTGCGCTCGGCCCACGGATTCTTCTCGATGAATTCATCGAATCCCAAATTAGCATAGGTTTGATAGGGAATTTCAGGATAATTGGGGAAATTTTCATCTCCGGGCAGAGTTTCACTTCGTGACGTCCGAATACGCCAACCACTTGCCGACAACCAGGTCTTGAAAAAATAAGAGAAAAAATATTTGAAGTTTTGAAAAGAATCAATTGAAATGATTCGATGCACTCACTCGATCGTGGTAAGTGAGAAGATACGTCAAGCTACAGACGGAGAAGAACGCCATAAGGCCTTTGCCGACTCCCCATCGAAGAGTATAGGCATTTGCTCTGCCCTGAAAAAAGAAACACATGAAGAATAAGCTCAAATTAGGACAAACATGGAGCTACAGTGAAATTTCTTAGACCACAGAAAATAAAATCATAGAAAAATACAAGCAAGGAACCCACGCTACTTAAACTCGTTATCAGGCTTCAGATTTTTCAAAAGAAAAACGTTGGCAAAATAATTCAGAGTAGTTCCGCGTTACACATACTATCCGACAACTCAATGCCACGTCATCATTTTTTCAAAATTTTATAGTTTTCGGCATTCAATTGGACTTGTGCTAACTGTTACGGTAAAACGAACATAACGCCTCTTAAATTCCATAATTCCGAACTATACGACAGAAAATTACCATCGCGTTCATTTTCAACGCATGATAAAAATAATCAGGTGAGTTCTCAAGTTTGTTCGTAACTTGTGCTAATTTTCTGAATTTAGCATATTTAGAATGCACAGTAGAGTACAGTTTTAATCGTTGAATTAACCGCGTCTCACATTCGCCTAATAACATTTATCTTACAGTTGCCGGTTAAAAATGGTTAATTGTCTCAGAATCGATGCGAAGTCTAAACGGATGTTATCATTCACGTTTCAAATTCACATGAGGTGAAATATTTCGAAAGGATGGAGTCTTTCGGTTAAAAATTGGAACTGCTTCATAAAAAATCACTAATGCTAATTTTAAAGCGTTTCTTTACACTCGTGAGCAGTAAAAAAAAAAAAAAGACAGAAATAAACAAATCAGTTTTATTGAAACTCTGATAGCAGGAAAAAATTGCGACAGGGCTTTTTTTCCCCACCTCTCCTGCATCAAGTTTCCTAAAGCTGAGTTTATTATTAATTTTTTTGTTTAAAGATAAATTACTGAAGTACTTGAATGCATCACAAAACTTCCTCGCGCACTGAATCGTCCGACCAACGTTCACACGAAACGCTCACGGGAAATGCGATACCACTGTAATTGAAAGTTGTATTTCGATTTAAAACTAGCACAGCTTTGTCAAAAAGCCCAATTTTCAACTTTTTAATATGTTTCGATATTCTCTTGAATAGTAATCAGCAACAAAATAAGTTTTACTGTAACTTACGGTGGCAGGAAAAATTGCGACCAGGATTCCTATCTCGCCTACGTCAAGTTTTCAAAAATTGAAAATATTTTTACATTTTGGAAAGATAAATCACTACTTCACTGCATCACGCAACATGCTTGCGCACTGAATCTTTCGACTAACGTTCACACGAAACACTAAGGGAAACGCGATCCCACATAAACGCGGGGTGCAACTTATCATCACTCACTCCTCACACGAGCATCACAATTTAAACACAGTACTGCAGAAATGTAAAACCCGTCATTTCACAGACGATTACTCCAAAACTACCGTACTCACCAACGCCGGTTCCAGGGGCTTGAACAACGTATCCAACGGCAACATGACGGCCCGACGAAGCGGGTTGCAACGTTCCCGGAAATACTCGGGCACGTAGACGGGTTCACGCGGCGACAGCTCTTGATCCTTCAGCCACTTGGCTCTCCATGATCGCTCATCCTGAAAGGAAGCGTCAAAATCATGAGAGGGTTCTTGAATAAACTACGGAATATAATGCCCTTATCGCTAAGACGTCTGGAAGGCATCTGCGCAAATGCCCAGGGGGAGGATCTAATGTCAACGCGGGCTCTATACGAGGGTTGGTTCATAAGTTTTGCAAATTCTTGAAATAGATACGACAGAGTTTCAACAATTCAACTTTTTTTTTACTTGCATAGCTTATCATTTGGCAACACTTCAGTGCTGTTCAACATACTCTCAGCCGATTTCAATGCATTTTTTAATGTGATAACTCCCATGATCAAAAGGGTTCCAAAAATCGAGTTTTTTTGGACTGTGACTTCTACTGATGATTTTGAACACAGCGACAACCTCATTTCTGCCATCAAAGAGCAGCTTAATAAAATAATGGAATTGAAGTTTTGGCACTGAATTGATCATTGTATTTATCGCATAAAAAAACGAATTGAAATCGGCAGAGATCATGTGGAACAGCACTGAAGCGTTGCCAAATGATGGGCTATGCAAGTAAAAAAAAAAAATTGAATTGTTGAAACTCTGTTGGATCTATTTCAAAAAGTTGCAAAAACTTCTGAACCAACCCTCGCATATAAACACGAGAGATGGCTCAAAAGTTGTCACCAACAACATCAACAAGTTCAAAATAGTTAGATTTAAAATACTTCTGTTCGGAACATGGGTTGTCAAATCTGGGACAAGTCACAAAGAAAACGTTTCCACCATTCGAAATTTTCCGATAGCGATTAGAATGCCTGCGATGCCATCATAACACGTGCTGAATTGACTCATTATGGTGATGGGATGCAATGGCAAGTTGGCAACCATGTATTCTCCACGGGGTAGTCAACGATTGATTTGGAACAATCGTCAATAAATTATCAAATTCCAGCACGTAAAAATTACTCCCGTCTCCATCTGGACAACGAAACATCTTCAAGGACAGAAAAAACAAACAACAAAAATCCTAGCACTGTACTCCTGCATTTATTTTGTCCTATCCAACAAAATATTTTAGTGCGAATAATTTGTGCTTCGATTATTCAAGCCGAAAGCTAAATAAATGCCCTCGTTGATTTTGAACGTTCACGAAAACACGGCTATCGAATCAAACATCGGACATGAAGAAAATTTGAAATTCACCTTCTCAACGATCATCCTTTTCCGAATTCTTCAGTTTTATTTTAGGACGCACGTGTTCGTTCAATGCAAACTTCTATGATGAAATGAGTTACAGATAAAACCCTTCCTTTATAGTACGGTACTGCATTAAAAAGGATCTGGATTTTCCGCGGAAGCACATTCTCCAACAAATGAACTCACATTCACGCAAGGAAATAAGCAGCGATAAACGTTCGAAGCATCGTATCCTAGAATATATGCAAATACATCATAACTTCGATCAGCTAAAACACGAAGTACTTGATTAAAATGCTAAGCCGTGAGATAACAAATCTCCCAGTAAACCTTTATTAATGTTCAACAAGAACTATGAATACTGATCAGCTCCTGACAAAGATAGACCGGTTTCTACATCGAATTACCACGAATTATTAGCATAAAATATTTCCATTCTATGTCTCTTGAAGTTTATCGAAACACCGAGCTTCGATTATAACTTCGAAAGAAAAATACCGTAGCACTTCATGGTGATCAATCAGGAAACCTCCGGACCCCAAACAAATCGATGCCCTGCCATGAAATATATTTACGCTCAAATCAATGGAGCAAAAAAAAACTTTAAATAAGTTTCTTCATTTGAGCTACAATGGGAGGAACTCGAAAAAATGTTGGAAAATCTTTTCATCACGTTGGAAATTCTTCGAGAATATAATTCGAAAACGAAAATTGACTATCTTCTCCATGTCATTCCCACAGGAAGTTACTTACTATACTTGTTCAACAGTTAGAATTCCCTTCTCAAAACGTTTTTCGATCCTATATTTTATGCTCAACCTGAATTTACATAAGCAAATGTTTAAAATACCAATACATTTGATACACTGTACACATATACAGTACAGTTTTTGTAAAACATGACCATGAGTTTGTTTTTATCTTTCATAACGATGTTAATTCAGAGTCGAATTTTCCGGGAAAACTAGCTGATCTCAGCGAGGATAATCGAAGTCTCGTCGGGTTCATGGTCACGGGAACAATTTATTTTCTGGATGGCTCTGGTCTATGTAATAAATACATTTCAGACGGACTAACTACTGAACTAGGTATCACTTGATCATCATAGCACGAATTTCTTATAGTGAAACCACAGCAATAATTCCACCTCTGGTGTAAATAACAGCAATAACAGTAACACATTTTACACCTGAATCCCTTCTTAAAATTTGAAACTGCTCAGTATTGTATTCAGAGCAACAGGTCCTGAACATTACACATTTCTCATTAGAAATATAAATCCCAAGAAAATTGATGTCCGCGCCCTTCTCACACGTAAAATTATAGTAGATTAAAAAATTAATCTAAAAAACCACGTTTTCTAAAAGCAAAAAATAACCTTAAACGTGGTGCGCATCTATTTCATTTGTATTTCACTTCTTCTCAACAATCTCCATGCGCACCACGTTTAAGGTTATTTTTTGCTTTTTGAAAACGTGGTTTTTTAGATTAATTTTTTAATCTACTATAATTATTTTATTCTTTTTAAAAAATATTCTTAAAATTTATTTTTTCACAAAAGATTGCATTGTCATCAGTTTCTAGGCTATCCTGAAAGTTTCAGCTTGATAGCTAGTCGGGAAGTGAGTGAAATTTGAGTTTCAAAATTTGATCCGGACAAACAGACAGACAAGAAAGTGAGTTCATAAAAACGTGGTAATAATAATAATAATAATATACAGAAAACTTTGGGCACATCGGACACGACATTTTCTACCCCTGTCCCGATGACACAATATTCATGTTTATCCGTAATTATAAAAATGTCTCCAATGAGAAACATGTGATGGTTCTAATCCTAAGTCGAATCATTTTGGCAGCTAATGACATTAAATGTTTGATTGCACAGCAATTGCTTCTTTTGCATCATCCACATTCTCCGTAGACGTTGTTGTCCCAAGGCAGTCTTCACAACAGGCAAGGTGAACGTCAAAATAACTTCCGGTACAATTATGAGAACTACTCGAAAGCTTTCATTCAAAATGCTGCTGCTGTTGGTGAATACAAAATTTTTCAATCGTTCAAATGCAATCAATCCATGATCAAAGTGAACCCACCTCACGCCTTCCTTCCTGTCAAAAGGAAGTTCAATTTATTTAGCGACAGCCCCATTTTCGTTTTTCAATTTGAGCAACAACAAAAAAAGTAGAAAAAAGATTGATTAACGAGCAGGATATGATAAAACTGCAAGTTCACGACGTTCATTTCCTGCGTATGAAACATCAAAACCCGATTTTCTTTAAATTTCCCACGTATAATGTCACTTTGCCTTCCAACCATTTTAAGCAACTAATTTTGACATGATAAATATTTTACTCTTTTATTTGAAAAGGAAGTACGAAAAAAATGAACTTGTCAACTTTTTCTTCCGGATCGAGAGGATTACCTTTATGAAAAGAACATGGAAATTAATTTTGTTCACGATTTTATCAGTTACAAAAACCAAAAAATATAAGGGCTACTTCGAAAATTATTCGTTTACACGCTGAGTCTCCTGATGAAAGAGGATTAATTTTTGTCAAGTGAATACATCCGTTGAAGGAGACAACCAAGTATCCCACGGAACTTTGAAGCGAAGTTTCCCTTGGAGAATCCCAAAACAATCTTTTTCGAGATTTATCGTCAAAAATGAAAACGCGACGAATTTTCCCGCATCAATCGTCATGTTCTTCAGAGGATTACATCAGAAATTCATGATCAGACCTCATCTTCATGATTCTGCTCGAAATGGAGATGGCTTTCATTTTATAAATCAGGGGGAAAAAATTGCCAAAAATCGACGGCCACAATCTGCGTGAAAATTTGTGGCTGAAAGCAAGGTTTGCCTGCAGAAACCACGCGTTTGTACTCTCGACTAATTTTTCTATACGAAATTAATCTACTAATTTTTCAAAACGACTTCGGCTGAGAATTTAACTCACTTCAGTCATGTTGAAATGACGTTCTCGCACCAAGTACATTCTTCCTCGGATTGACATCGGCTTCGTCCCATGAAGCTGACGACTGGCCCCAGTCGGGATATCTGGGGGTTGCCAATGATGATCTTCACCACCCATAATTTTAGTCACTCAATCACTGACCACAGAAACCAAACAAGCAAACTTTCTGCAACAACAACAAAAATGTTTGCAAATCATTAATCATGGTACAGGTTGAGGGAAAAAAATCAACAATGACGAGTCGATTCCCCCATCGGTGCATTTTAAAACACGAGACGAAAGTTCGTCCCGGAAAAAATCTTAACAAAACATCACAGGTTTTCCACTCAATCCAAACAAACCCCCCAGAGAGATACGACTGGACCGTGTTGCAGGAAAATGCCCGGGTACAATACACCCACGAAGCACTAAAATAAAAAACTGGGCTCCGATTACAACCTACGATTCATTCACATATGTTGACGTGGCTCTTGGAATCACACGTGCATCAGGCCCGAATTCGGCGCACTCGAGTGACTAGCGTCTCTGCGACGACTTAAACTTGGTCAAGTTTTCAAGTGGTGTGTAGATTTGGGTGAGATCTTTCAAACAGTCAATGACAATTTTGTTTCTGGTTCAGCATGACGCTCCGCTTAATGAAGATACAAGAGTTCTACTTCATAACTTCGGTATCACTGTTCGAAATCATGAGGCAAGCAAGCCGGAAAAGGAATTGAAAGCGCGCAAGGAAATTAAGCAGAATTGTTTTCAGTTAGATATCCAGAAAGCAAAAGAAACCGCATTTATTTGCTTTAAAACACAATAATACTTAGGAAGTTTGACAGACAAAACTTCTCCACGATAGATAATTGCCTCGCCAAGTATTTTTCTGCACTAGTCAAAATGTTGGACTTGTCTCCCTATATTCTGCATTTGTTAGTGTACATAATCATTCAATTTATGTCTCCTCTTTACTTAATCATAGTAGAGCAGCTAAAAGTTGCACTGAATTTAAAATTTAAAAGAGATTCAAACATAATTTGTTTTTAAACTTCCTTCACAGGAAACATCTGACACAATAGCACAAGTACCACATTTGGTCAAGTACCACAAATCCTCAAGAAAAACATGCCCCCAAATTCGTCAGCATAAATTTTGATGGAATCCGATGCTCAAGTAAGACACTCACAGCCTTTTTATTGGCTGAAAAACGGCAATATTAAAAATAAAACGCAGCAGAATTCGAGTAAAGACATGAATCAAGCCTGAATTTGATCAATTTTAAATTTTTTCCATTGGGAAACAATTTATATGTTACAATCATTCCAAATTTTCCATTAAAATCGAGTATGACAAGCAATGAAACTTCAAATTCTTGTTTGAAAATTTCATACCCGCCTATGATACGTACCCTTCTTTTTCCCATCGATTTTGAAAAAAAAAGGTGCGCGTGGTACTTGAGTAAATGTGGTAGTTATGGTTTTTCATTGCCGATTCCCTAGAAAAATTTAAGAAAATTTCAAGAATGCCTTTGATGCGTGTGTGTAGGATTTCTGCTATCTTCGCATTAGAATAGCAAAAGAACAAAGAGAATTCAGTGTATCTAAAATCTCCTATTCCATCAATCTATACCAGTTAAATTGAATGGTTCAAATTTAGTGGGAGAGCGTCACTTCCATTAAAACTCCTACAGGAAATTTTCTAAAAAAATCGCTTATTTTCTATCCGGATTGAAGGAAAAAAAAACCTTCGAACAGTGATACAGATGTCATGATGTGAACAGCTGATGAATACGAACAAGGATGCAGCATTTATCCTACGTTCAACCGACACTTCCGATTCAGAATTATTTACAGAGATGTGATACTGCCTCTGAAAATAAAACTTGAGGACCACAATGAAGGGGATCCCGAGAAATTCGGAATTATTTGGATTACTTCACAACAGTAGAGCTGAGTTTCATCAAGGATAGCCAAAAACTCTCAGCAATAACCCTGAAACATGTGCTTCTGCAAATACATAAAAAATACCGCATCATCGTCGCCTGATATCCGTGCCATGCGAACCATTGAACTTGGTTGAATCAGCATCCACATAATCCCAATCTTCACCCAGCCGACGGAAGAACGTGTAATCAGAAGCCGTATAATTCGACGAATCCGGGAAAGTCAAACCCAGGACAATAGTCAACGCACTGGAATCATACCGATGGCAACCTGAATACCGAAAAAGGGGTTTCTTGTCGAAACTGCAGCCCTTCTCTTGGGCACCGATCGGAGAAATGCATTCCGACTTCAGCGCACACTGGACCCACGGAAGCATGATCTTCTCGTGAATTAGCTTTGTATTGAAGAAAATGGCGTGTTCAGCTCCAACCATGTGGTGGAAGTAAAATTTTTGAGCAACAGTCCGGAAAAAGGAGAACATCTTCGGGTGAGTAAGCATTGAAGTGGGCTCTACAGCAGACCACGTTAAAACTCCTTGCGTTTTCGCACGCTCCACCAAAGGCTCCATATTCTTCGACACAAAACGGTAATCGATATCGAGCCACAATGCTGCCCCAATTTCGTTCAAAACTTCCTGCGTGAGGAAAAAAAATGCTCTTAGCACGAAGAGAAGTATATTAAAAGGAGATCCAGGGTTATCTTCAGTTTACAATTCTTGCGTGAGTATGTCACCTACCAAAACACCCGAGTTATGTCCCTGATTTCAATCATCAAATCACTACATTTTGCTGATATCAATTCCCGTCTTGATAATAGAAATCTAAAACACATCAGGATTTCAATTTGCACACGTCATGTGATTTGGTAATGCATAAGATCGGACAGAGGTGTTCGAGGAATCGGGAGCTTCATTTATTTTGGTTTGAGAATTATTCCGAAAGAGGAAGCTGCTTCACGTCTGTGTCGTCAATTGAATTGAATCATCAATTACAAGAGGAAACAGATGTCATGAGAACCCAATCGGAACTTTTCGTGGAAATCTTGACAGAAAGAGTTGAATTATGCAAAATAACCCTAGCCAGAAAAAGTCGTTCTCGAGCAGGTAGCGATCGTAATGACAAATTGTTAGATGGAATTTGATGCAGTTTACTTAAACTGTCGATGAAACACTGGACATGTAGTAATTGAAGCTTTCCGACAAACCTGAATAATTAAGGGTCTATAAGCCTTGAATTTCATTGTCGACACATGAGCAGGATATCTACTGTAGTCGAAGGGTCGTAGGCAGCAATACGCTTGCGGAATGCTGCAATTGCACAACGAGGAAAGCTAAAACGATACAAGTACAACCTTACGATTATATCCAGAATGTCAGCAGAATTGATCATGATGTAGCTTACCGTCTCAGCATCATATTTTCTCATCCCCAGGTCGTATACAATAATGGTATGTTTCTGGGCATGGAATCTTGCGTTTTTGACGAATCCGGTGGCGATATTCAACTCGTCTCCTTGCTTCACCTGTCAGTATCACACGTAATGTGTCACAAACAATCGTTTGAAATAACATTTACAACACTTACAGCTGATACAATCGGAGGAAGCGTTATGTTTGTCCACTTGTGCTCCGGATAGAGCCGAGGATTTTTCACGAACCCAAGCGATTCCAACGCAACTGTGTCGATTGAAGGTTGGAAAACTAATAGATTCTCCTGTATAATGATTGAAGCCCAATTTTATTGAACACTCGAAACGATCATCAAATGCACTCTCACCTTGCGCAAATTTAATCGGCTCAGCTGCTTATTGGTCTCGTGAACAATAGTTTGGATCGTTGGTCGTTGATTACCGAAAGCTATAAGGAGCATACTGGTCCCCAGAATGCACACGAGAAGAACAATGAAACTTTTCGTCTTCATTGTTTCAATGAGACGTAACCAAACAGGAATCTCAGAAGATGGCACAACTCTTGGCATAACGTGACACAGCTGATACGTTACTGTGTCAATATTGCCGTTTCATTCGTATTCACATTGTATCACTAATGGATCAAAGAGGACAATGACGGATCGGATCTATACGGTAATCAACCACTGCACTCGAAGGGAGATCAACAAAAAATTCTTACACTTTAGCATGCCACGGAATTGCGCCTTCGAAAGGTTTTCCACAAAAATTTACGGCTGAAGCATTCGGCGGGAACATTTTCACGGAAGTATGATAATCATTCGATTCACTTCGAACACTCGAGCGATTTTTTGCACGATTAACTACATGCACGCGGTAGTGATCATTCGACGGCTATCTCCGCATTTTCTCTCACTGAAAAAATTTCCACTGATCCTCTGATCTTCCCCGCATCACTGACGTTAATCTAGTTTCAAATTCTTAGTGCATCGAGAAATAAGAAGTAGTTATTAGTTTCAGAAGGCAGAATTCCTTGCATTAGTCGAACGAGTTTTCGGAAATCACGAAGCTGCAACGATTTATTTCGATGAGGGGGACGCCATACTGTAGAAACATTTTCAGAATCAAAGACTCGAAAGGTGTTTCGCAGGTCAATCTCTAGCATTACAGTACAGTACAGTACAGTACAGTATACTGTACATGCATAGTAGGTTAGTAGCGCATAGCAGCAGACTACAATTCTAATATTCATGGAAGGAAACTCCTCAAACTCGCAAATTTAACATCAAAATTCAATATAGAATTGTATTCTTGACAGCTGAAAAGAAATAAGAATTCTTAGTGCAGTATCATGCATGCATTTTGTTTTGAATTTTATCTTCAGCCCCCATTAAAGATGTCATACGCTGGTGGATCATCTGTTGAGAAAACAAGACCAAGAATTCATTCTCAAGTTGATCAAGTTGGGGTATTGGTTCATATTTTCCATCTCATAGTGACATGGTACGCATACAAGGAGATTGTCCTTCAGCAATATAACCAAGATGATGTCCAGGTCCACTTTTTTGCCCATCCCTGGTTCTTGCTTGGATTTTTGGTGGACATAATTGGGATTTTCAGATTCTGTTGAGTATTTCCAGCATCAAATATCCCACTTCTCATTTTAGACATCTATTTTTATTTATTTTACAGCAATCAACAAGTTCAGCTTAGAGAAGTATCAGATGCTGAATATTGCTTCTCTGGCCTACTGTTGTGCTGGTGTTCCATGCCTGGCAGCTCACTTCCATGCCATGAAGAAGATGCCACTAAACTTTGCATACGCACATTTGTTTCTCACAATATTGCCTTATGTACTTTTCAACCGCAGAGTAAGTATATATGCTATATTGAAAAAGTATGCTGAGGATATATGCCAAGTCTGCAACATGGTTCCACTTTTCAGAAATATGAGCCACTGTATGAAGCTGCAAGGCTGACAACTCTGTTCTGCTTGTTCACTATGGGAATAGTGGCAGTAGCTGCTGTGGACCCTTTCAGTCTTGCAGCAATCATTATGATTTGGGTTGCAACCACTAGAATAGGAACTAGTGCAAGGCATTACAAAGGAATAACTTACTACCACTGGTTCATTCTCCTGATTGCCCTTGCAGCTCTGATCATGTCCATTCCATTCTCCCCTTGTCTCTACAAGAAGCTGCCTGATGGTATAAAATCAAATCTTGAAGAGTGGAAAAAGAACATAGAACAAACTCCACCTTGGCCACAATTGAATGAAGCTTTGGGAAGGAATCAAGAACCTGCTGGTGGCTTCTTGGGGTTCACCTATGCCCAAGTTGGACCCAGTTTGGAGGCTTCAGCTGCAGCAGAAGATGAATCCAACGGGTATCTCAGCAGAATCAGCTCTTTTTGGACAGCAAAAGAGGAAACTTGTTCCAGGAAAGACCTTAAAAAAGGAAAACCTCTCCGCACTTGCAGGACTCCTAAAGGAACTGATGTATTCCGAGTGCGCAAAAGAACTTGGAAACTTTAATCACTTACTCTTATAATATAACAAACTCATTTTACTAATATTGTATTCTTCTGTATATATACTTTGAGTGAGAAAAAATTGGCTGGAATCTCATTTCAAGTTGAAATTTCAAACATTTAATCCAGAAATATAATTTTGGATAAATGAACCTTCAATCCTTGCAAATTCATCAATAGAACAATAATATGCTGCAAACTTCTATTTTATAAAACTGAGATTGAGTACTGTAAAGCTTTAAAATCAATTTTCCTCTTTTAATAATTGTTCGACATGCGCATTTTTGAAGAGAAAAAATGGATGATAATTGGAGGAATTCAGTTTTCCCACAAGTATAAAAATTTACGAAAACAATTCAAAAATGTGTAGATAAGATAATTTGGAGGAAATTCTTTTTGCACTACCTCATCAAAACTCGAGATAATTTACAGAGGGGATTCGTAAATTCGCAATTTTGGTCCATGAAAATTATATACATTGCTTTCTCCTAATTTTTTAATAAATCAAAATGTTATAGAAAGGGATCATAGTTCCTTCCAACCTTCCTTGTGGAAAATTTTCAACAGTCCTTCAGAAACAGAACAGATCTGAGAAATTTTAAAAATCAAAATTTTCGCGTACGTACTTGGCGTAGTTTCTTGCCATAAGTTGTCAAAAAGATAGCGATTTTTAGAGGCACCTTTTGGGCTGATAATAAAAACATTTATCAGATCTTTTGATCCCAGAAAAAAACAATCCAGAAATTCCAATCTTTGAAATTTTCTCCTCCCTGTTGAATGTTCCTCCATGCATTTTTGAGACCCCTGCTGATCACCTTGTTTTAATGAGTGAACAGTAATTTTTTCCACAATAAAGAATTTCTCTGTGTAGCAATTTTTTTTTGTCTCATAGGGTTCTCTATTAATGAAATTCTCTATACATCGAATTTTTAATGCTCCTCTGAATTTTGTTTTGAAATATTTCGGATAAGGATCCAGATACAATAGTTCTTTGCAATAATCTATATAACTGCTAACTTTTTGCCTAAAATTTAAAATGGGAAGCGGGGGAAGAATAACAGACAAAGTGTGTCCATCCGGACATGTTTGACAGATGGATGGTCTATATATATCATGTCGCACCACAGGTTCGCGTCTACAATATAAAGGGGACTTAAACATCTCTTAAAAGGGCTTCGCCTTTAAACTGGTCGTATGAATGACAGTAAGGCATATATATTAAGGCGTAATAATAAGGCTTCGGTGTATTAAGCTCAGCATTCAGGACGAAATATGTCGCTCAAGTGCTTGATGAGAACTTTGCCAACACGACTGACGGTTCATCAGTTCGGAATAATAACGATAATAATTTTAAACACTGTTCCTTATTCCATCAATGCTGATCCGAATCCCAGAGCCTCAGTGCATCCCAAGGTGTTGCTGATCTCATTCGACGGATTCAGACACGACTATTTCGACTCGCACGGTCCTTTGCCGGCCCTCGAAGCATTGGCAGACGCGGGGACATACGTACCGGAAGTGACTAACGTGTTTCCTACAAAGACCTTCGGGAATCACTTGTCCATAGTGACTGGACTGCATCCCGGATACCACGGCGGATACGCCAACACTATTTACGACCGTGACACTGGTCAAGTCGTGAGTCTGTTCAGCGATGCAGGGGAGAAATTCGTGGGGCGGAATCCTGGAGTACAAGCGCAGATGTTATATTTCCCCTGAATTTGTAGAGAATTTTCCCGAAGCGGAAATTTGACCAGCATACTTACTGTCATTCCGTATATATAATTCCGCATTATTATTCCGAAGCCACATAATTCGAAAGCATCCAGGGCAAAATATGTTGCTCAAGTGCTTGATGAGAACGTTGCCAACACGACTGACGGTTCATCAGTTCGGAATAATAACGATAATAATTTTAAACACTGTTCCTTATTCCATCAATGCTGATCCGAATCCCAGAGCCTCGGTGCATCCCAAGGTGTTGCTGATCTCATTCGACGGATTCAGGCACGACTATTTCGACTCGCACGGTCCTTTGCCGGCACTCGAAGCATTGGCAGACGCGGGGACATACGTACCGGAAGTGACTAACGTGTTTCCTACAAAGACCTTCGGGAATCACTTGTCCTTAGTGACTGGACTGCATCCCGGATACCACGGCGGATACGCCAACACTATTTACGACCGTGACACTGGTCAAGTCGTGAGTCTGTTCAGCGATGCAGGGGAGAAATTCGTGGGGCGGAATCCTGGAGTCTTGCCCCTGTGGGTACGTGAGCTAGCCCAAGCTATTTTTATTTTTATTCTTTTGCATTTCAATTTGACAAAGAGAATATATACTGCATATATACGCGTGATGGAATCTTTATATACAAAGATCTTGCCTATAAAGAATTTCTCTTTAAAGCGATTTTTTTCTTTAAAAGTCCCATACTGTACTAAAAGGGTACTCTGTATTATATGGGTTCTCAATTTACAGCGAAATTCTCTCTACAAAATGTTTTCTGGTCCCTACAATTTCTTTGTAGAATAACACCCAAGATGCGGACGTAATTGGTGCATCAAGAGTGTCCCTAAGTTGAAATGTCCCCAAGTCGAGTCACATTTTCCCTTAGACTTACATTATATAATCTTTAATTGGTGTTTCATGCACAAAATACTCACCCTAATTCCATGAAAATAAAAATTGTCTCCCAATTTAAACTGATTCAATCAATGTATTTCAACACAATATGAACATTTGGGGAATTGAATACTGATACCTCATCTGTACAGTACATATAGAAGTGTTGGCATTTTCTGTAAAAATAAAATTCAAGTGAAAAAGAGAGAAGGAAGTCCCTCTATGCTGGAGGTAATTATTTTAAATGAGCTAAATGGATGGTAAATTGGGGAGAGAAATGCCCAAGAACTTTTCTTACATCAATTTTAGGGTTGGAAACATCTGTTTCTTGTAATTTTGCCTGAAATTTATTTGCAATTTTACTGCAAAATGTCCCTATGTCAAGTCAATGTCCTTATGTTGGGACATTTTTGTGATTTTTTAATGGTAAAATAAGTGTCCCTAGGTCAAATCATCTGCAGGTCGAGGCGTCCGCATGTGGGGGTCTCACTGTACTGTATGTTGAAAAACCTGGAGACAGGAGGACTCTCTCCAGGGCCGGCCTAAGGCGGGTGCAGCGGGTTCACTGCACACGGGCGCCTGGCTAGGGGGGGCGCAAAAATCAGTGCCAGGGTTGGCGCAAAAATCAGACCTGACCTGGTCAGTAAGGAGGGGGTGTGCCTGCATGATGAGGCGCCAGACACCTCATCATTGATTGACTCATTGAATCATTAACTCATTGATGAGGCGCCTCATCATGCCAGCAAAATTATTTACTTTCAGAACTTTGAAATTGACAAAAGTAAACAGCAAGACACAGGAAGCATCAAAAACTTCAAATCCCTGAGTTCCCTCCCCCCTCCCCAATTCTGATGCTCCCTGTTCAGGCTGTGATGTCTTTGACTGCACCTTAATAGGCCAATCACATGCCTAAAAAATTTAATGGCTGTGTCCCAAGGAATCCAGGAATAAGTAAAAAAAAAAAAAAAACCTCTTCATCCACATATAGTCAGTCTTCTTGAGAGCTTCAACTTTGTGGAGAACCCCCTTT
>CAJPEX010003550.1:0-12015 GCA_905338405.1 Notodromas monacha
ACATGGTCATAAACTCGTTTGATGGGCTCGTCTCATGAATTTTCTGGTGAGCAAAAACCTACATATGTACCATGTTGTGTCTCATGTTTGCTTAAAGACGGCGGAGATCAACTCCTATACTTTTAAACACAGGTATTCCTGACAAAAAAACATTATGGAATGATCATGGTAATACGCATAACTGACTGAAAAACCTCATTATTGGTAAAAAAAGACAATAAATAATTATAGTTTGAAGAGGAAAGTCGCTACACATTCAGCTGAGATCGCTTCCATCGTCAGATTAGATTTAAGAAAAAAAAGACCAGGAAAAGAATCGCGTTTGCTGCGCAAAAATATTTTTCAAAAATACACAAAAAATACCCATTCAACGCATTTGAAACGATAAAGCATAAAAAGTAGAGAAAAAGGGGGTTTTGTGAGCCTTTGTGTCACTTCTTTCCGTCTTTGCTGCATTCGGGATTCGACTTTTTCGGAAATCCTGTCATTCTGTGGGCTTCTGTTGTGTATGTGAATGCAAAAAAACATGGGGCCTTTTTCAAGTCAATGCCCATAGTGATCTATTATTCTCATGGATCTCCCTTGTGCCATTTATTAGATTGACCTCAATTCTAACAAAGACTCATTCTTCTCAACGGCAGCGAATCGACGCAATTGAAGCCCTGCAATCTCGGAAAGGTTCTCTTACAAACAGATAATTATAATAATATGACATTAAAGTCAAAGCTTTGCAATGTTTAGTGCTCAACATCCGCGAAAACATACGAGAATAACAAATACGAGTTTCCGCTCTATATTGAAGGGTTGAATGAGCTATTATAAATGCGAATAAATCCTGAAATGATCTTTCGTAGTAAAATTAATCAAATGGCAATATTTTTAAATTCACTGCGGATAAGTGAAAAAAATTATTCCGATTTGAAGAACTTCATACATTTCAAACATTTTAGCTATATTTCAAAATTCCCATAGACAAATTCCTCGAGAGGAATTTCTAGTACAGTTTACTCATGCATCATTTCATCAACCACGACAATTTTTTTGTAGATATTCTATATACTGGCAGAATTTCAAACCTTCAACTGTAGAATACTGTACTCAGATTTAAATCTATTCGATTTATGTACATCAGCAATACACGATCATCTTCAAAAATGATACCATTCGATCGCATAATGCCCAGAATGATGTATATAGGAATTTCTTGCAGATTCTCAGTCATTTTTCTTTTAAAGCCCGACTAGAGTTCAGGTACTGGAAAATCCATAATCCAACTCAAAACCACTTGATAGATCCTCTGTCGTGTTGTACGTATGATCAATGGATTCTTTGTGCCATGAAGCAATAATGCCCGAATTTGGTATTGTGAAATTAAAAAAATATGTCTGCATGCAGCGAAATAATTCTTCAGAGAAATAACGTATGAGATGAAATGGGACGAAAAAAGGCCCGGAGGTCATTCTGATGTTTCAATTTTCACAATATAAGACAAAGCATCCTGTGTATGCAAAATTAGAAATGGGGAATAGAAGAAAACATATAATCTTCAATGAGTCATGTTCTTTGGAACTGAATTCTCAGATTGTCCTTGCATATTATATTGACCCCTGGGAAAATTCAAGAATGCTACTGATGAAACACACATCCATTTTGACGAAGGTTTCAGGTTTTTCCTTCTGTTTTTTCCATTCATTTTTAGAAGGGAAATCCTCACTCTGGAGTCTGGAGTGTGGACTGGCTTGTGTCATCAAAATTGGCATATGGGAGGCTTTTACTTTTTTCACTTTTATTTTGAAGATACTTCTTGAGAAAGGTACTCATTTTATTTTGAAAAATCTCTGATAGCCTCATTATTTTTGTCTTCCCAATACTGTACCATCACCCATCCCTATACCTGATGGAAATGACGAATAATAACACCCCAAAACTTAAAACATTGGAAACCTCATTCAGAAAAATATTGTTGCAACAAATATCATTAGAATGAAGTTTTTGCTGCATCGATTTTTCTTTGTTCCAGCAGTTTCTCCTTATGTGCAATGTTATAAAATGGTATAAAGCGGCAAAACACAGCAGGAAAGCCTCATTTGTTCATAAGAAATTGACTAACCTTCAAAAAAATGTGAGTGCTCATCTTTTTGTATGCGGAAAATTTAGCATAGAACGAAGAATAAAGCTCTAATATGAAGTAATACAATTCATCCAGCTTTATTCCAACATTCAGAAATGGCAATTTGAAAAAGTGTGTTTGAAGATCCCTATCTTGGAGAGAATACATCTCTTGAAGAATACATTTTCTTCTCACAGATGTATTTGTCTTTGTTTCCAGCTCTTACTTCAGAAAAATCAGCATATATTTTTAGAAATACCAAGAAGGGAGTTGTGAAATTAGAGAATTTTATTTTATATTCTGGATATTCTGTAGTTCTATCACCTCATCAGAAGAAATGATAAATGTGGACAAATCTTCGCATATATGCTGTGGATGTACTTAAAAACATTTTATACGAGTTTCACCTTCAATTGCAACCCTATAAATGCTTGTTCCAGCATGAATAAAAACTCATAATGACGCATATTTTGAAGGTGCCTATGGAGTTCTTTGGAAACTGCGGCGCCAGCTGCATAATTGTAATATTAATAANACTCAAGGGTTACACGTGGAGTGCGCTTCAAACTTATTATTGACAACATGATGTGCCTGCGTAAATACAGGTATATTGATTGATTGATTGAGAAAAACAATTTACTATATGCAGATGGTCAACAATCTGCAAGAGCTGTTCCACTTTTTTAATTGACCAAATTTTTTCAAACATCTAATATATTCTGTACTATAACATAAAATTTAAAGGAGTATGATCAGATCATTTGAGCCTGAAATGGAACATGGCATTAAAAAAATAATACAGACTTGATGGCGAAATAATTAATCAAAAAAGCCTTCAGCAGAAGCACTCAAATTATTTTTTTTTTTCAGGTGAAATACCCCCAATTTAGTGCCATCCTTTTTCCTGGCACAATTTGGGGTACTATAAACGGCAGGTGGAACTAAATTGGGCTCTTGACTGTATAAGATAAGAAAAAACCATTGTGATTTTAAGCTGTCATATTATTTTTCTCACTCACTGAGCTCATTCAGCAAGCTAAGGAAATTCTGCTACGAAATAGAAACCAGTCTTTCAGCCACTGGTACGGCAGATTATACCTCGGTCCACGTCTTTACTAAATAACATGGGAAGAGACGACATGGCGCTGCCCACAGTAGTCGCAGGACGAGTAATTAAAGATAGGGCTCACAGAACTTCCTGAAGTCTATAAGAGCGTAAAATCACAATAAGCTCAGAATGAACTGCTTTGTGGTGACGACAACAGGGAAAATTCACGGCTGTCGTACAGTACATCATCACGGTTTATATACGGGGTGTATTTTTCAGTGCGAATGTTGAACAAAAGAAAACCGTCTTCAGAAATATTTTCTTCTAACTGAATCTCTTGTGTTATTTCTCTGAAGAATCTTTCCGCCCGACTGCGAAAACTTCTCCTTTATTTCCAATTTTAATTTAGTAAATTGTATTGCCTCAAGGCACAAAGAATTCATTCATCTTACGGACATCATCGCAGAGGTTTTATCGAAGCGTTTTGATATACTGTATTTCATGGATTTTCCGGATATGAATACTGTAGTGTCAGTCGCGCTTTAAAGAAAATAGCTGGGAATCTGAAAGAGATTCCAAGAATTATTATTGCTGGTATTGTGTAGTGAATAGTTTTATATCTGAAGATGTAAGAGCATTGCTGATGTAGATAAATCCACTGGAATGAAACGCAGTTCTTCCACTCCAGCCCGAAGTGAGCCCTCCTTATTTCAAACTTATCGCAGGGCTTTTCGAAAAAAATAAACCGAACAGCGCAAAACCAAACGAGGGGCCTTCCAGAAGTAGCATACTTTTTCATTTTATTCTTCATGTACCATATTTATCTGAGTATCACACTCCCCTCTTACTGCAAAATGTATGCAGAAAGTGGGATGTGCCTGGTATATGAATACTAATTTTCTGGAGCAAAAGAATAATAATAGTTTCTTGGGGACTCATAGAGAAAGAAAACAAAAACAGATGGAATCTCTCTGCATCAATCTGTTCTACAATAATTTTCTTTGTATAACACATGTTTTGGTCCCATAGGATTCCCTCTCTATATGTTACAGGGGTTCTCTGCAGCAATTCACTCTTGCAAAATTTTTTGTAAGAGAGTTTTGTTCTAACTGCAGTCCACCTGCATTAAATTAAAAATTTATCCATCACTTCCCAAAGATATCGAAATGTGACACTGAGTCAAGTTCCTACAAACACAATGTCTTGTTCTGTATTAAAATCATGTCAAGACACTCTCACTAGTATGCACATTAATTTCAACCTTCTATGAAAAGTCGTAAAAATGTAGGAATAGGTTCTTCAGAAAAACTCACTCCACTAACTCAGAAGCCACCAACGCATTTAATTTTGCCTTAAAAAAATTTAAAAACCTCTTTATGTGCATCTTGAAAAAAGCATCTTGCTCTGGTGTGTGAAAGCTTCTTCTGCATTGAGTTGGGTTGGTGATTTTGGGACATCAAGAGAAAAATTTTTGAAGCACTTTCTTATTCCCAAAAAATTTCAAGTCTGAATGGTGCTTCAATTTTATTCATAGCTCTCTTTTTGAATTTGTTTGTTGTCTCTTTTCAAACACAACAATTAAAAAATTAATGGCGCAAGCCATTAAAAATCCATAGATGTACACTTTTTTTGTATTCAGGAATCTCCAAAGCAAATCCTATTCCAGGAATATATGTAGGAAAAAACACCACCCAGTGAGGGATTTTATTTATTGAAATTTCTCTGCGAGATTCGAAAGAAATATCAAACGTTTTCCTGACCTTGGCCTTGGTAAAAATGTAGAATTTATCACATCTCTAGTGATCACTCTGATCAGTGGCAAACATATTTTTCAAAAATATCCCGACTTTGCCACTCAAGGGTTACACGTGGAATGCGTCTCAAACTTATTATTGACAACATGATGTGCCTGCGTAAATACAGGTATATTGATTGATTGATTGAGAAAAACAATTTACTATATGCAGATGGTCAACAATCAACTCAAGGGTTACACGTGGAGTGCGCTTCAAACTTATTATTGACAACATGATGTGCCTGCGTAAATACAGGTATATTGATTGATTGATTGAGAAAAACAATTTACTATATGCAGATGGTCAACAATCACAAGGTTCAAAACATATTGCCCCATCCCCCCTCCCCACACAGTGCACACACACACATCCATCCAAAAATTAAATTGAAAAATACGCACATGGGAAACATATGTCTCTAAGAATTTACAAAGCAAGAAGTCAGACCAACTCACCTCTGGGGGGTCTAGCACAGAAAATGCGTCCAGCTAGACACAAGCACTGTCCCCTGTGTGCATGGAACGGGCTTTCCAGATGAGCATAGCGAGTGAACTCAGTTTGACAGCCTGTTTGACTCAAGCATCCCACTGAACGACACTCTAATGACACGGATGCCTCACCAGCATCAGCAGCAGCAGTGCATCTGCACATATCTGTGCACGTTTCCGGTCTATACAAACGGAGGAACGTCGATGAGAAGGACAAAAAAGCACTGAGATCTGGAATTTATGCCCAGACAAACAAGGCGCTTTGAATTCAAGAGCAAAGTAGCGTATTTACGGCGGCATAATGGAAGAAACTCTGACGTGTACACAAATTCATCTATACTCATGGTAATTGTAGGAAATAGCATTAAATTACATCTTCCCACGAGTTACATATTCTGCATACTTGGTTGAATTTCATGTTTACAGGAAGAAAATCGTCGTGAATGTGACGCGGAAATCTGAATCACCCATATTGCTATTGTCGAGATTATGAAGTATATGATCAAATGAGCGAATGTTCCTTGCATTTTTTTCATTTTGTACTTAGATTAGAAATCCGATATGCCCGAAAATTTTCAAAGTACTGTAACTATAGGTCTGAAAGCCAATCATTATATGGCATGACATGCATTCGGAGTTTTTCGATAGCATTTTTCCGACATTTTTCCTTAGGAATTTAGGACAATATGCTGTCATCGTCACAAGATCCATGTAGGCCTTCATGGAACACACCACTGAAAATTATATTTTGAAAAGATTGCATTTCTTAAGGAAACACGTGCAATGTACTTCCACAGTGGGATATTTTCGTAAAAATGCTTTATTTCGTGCCTGCATATGAACGAAAGAAAAAAATTCACAATTTCAGTCAATAATGAAAAATTTTGCGCAAGAAACCAAACGACAATAAAAAGCAACTTCAGTTGACATTTCACTTGCCTTATTTTTCCACGTCATGAATTTCGCTTTACGACGCAATCGATCATATTGACAGTTTGGTTAATTAAAGAAGTAAACGGGTACTATTATAAAAAAATTGAGCTATAAATTACATTGAATGGAGGCACTGCAAGAGAACTTTATAAATGCTCAGGAACTCACTCATTCCGCGAAGAAGAAGAGTCTTGTATGACAATAGATTCACCAAGCAGTAATTTCCTGGGAAGTTCCTGGTCCACTTTCTCATCTTTGAAGAAATCCAGACGACAAAAGGACTGCTGCTGACTGCCCTTGTCTTCAAAAAAAAAACCATTCAAAAAGTTTTTCATCCTCTTTGAAAAATGTGCATTCAAGTCAACCGCGAAAAATATTTAAAAAAAGAATGAAAATTCATTAACGCGTTCTGAATTTGTTAGCAATTACGTACCCCTTGAATGCCCGCTGGCGTTCCTAGGGCCATGTGTCCCAATAACTGGCTCATTTCCTGCGGAGACTCTCGACACCTGCTGCTGTTTCGTAGCAGAAGCTCTTTGTGAGTCACTCACAAGTCCCAGTACAACGTCTACGAGAGGAGACCCGACGTCAGCTGCTGCTGCTGGCGGAGGAGAATCAGCGATGATGACGCCTTGTTCCTCTGCAAAAAAGTCCGTCGGCTCGAACCTGTGCCAAAATTCCCGCCTTGATATTTCTATAAATAAAAAATAAATGAAAAAAAAACTCCATGGAATAAACTCTGGATGATTTCACAGCCCGAACTCACCGACGCAGGAGTTCATCCACAGCAGCTTATACCAGTCGAGACAAGCCATGAGATCAACGTCTGGTGATGCGATTACGTTTGTTCTCTCAGATCCGGATTTACTTCCGGCACATGAACATGGCTGAAGTAGCTGAGGCAAACTTAAAAGGCTCAGAAAGGCTTCCAAACATTTATGACTGCCGTTTTGATGTGCATCGAATGACAGCCAGCAACTTCCAGTCACGGGCTCTGTGGCGCAGTGTCGCAAAAACGCGGATAGGGCAAATCTGCACGTTTCGAAAGGGAATTATAGAAAACAAATTTTGTTCACGTATAATTAGAGACTTGGGTTTAGTTTTTTTTTAATCTTACCTGCATTTGGAATCATCCTTGCAAGAAGCTACGAGTTCATTGCAACTTGGAAAATGATCCTCTTTTTCCTCGAGGTTGATGCTCCTCATCGTTGAGCCATTTTTGTCATTATCGGGACACATGCGATTAAAATTTGCGGCTTTTCCCTCTAGACTAATATTTGATGATGACGAGATGGGGACGAGATTTTTCATTGTCCTGGAGCATCTTCCATCCAATTTTTCACTTTTTGAGAGAATAATCAATAAAAATACCGTCAAATTCCGTTTATAAGAAGCCTACCCCAATAAACCGACATTTTCGGCAACTGCGAATATATATAAAAATAAAACAAGTGATCCACAATTTATAAGAGCACGGGAAACTCCATTAAATCTCTATATGCCATGCTTGAAAAATATTGAGAAGGGACAAGTAATTCAGCCAAATATTTTCTCTTCATTGATAGCCCTTCAAAAATATTAGAGTTTCCGTTAAAGGTTTCTAAGAAAAAAAAACATACAAAAGCAAAGATATGACAAAATTCATTTCTTGGGAACACTGGTTACATAAAATTTATGCATCCGAAGGGGATTTTGATTTTTCTTCTTATGAAAAAGAATTTTATTTGCTATTATATTCGATTTTAATTTGATTTTACCATTTTTTTTCATCATCACCCACTCTTTTCCAACCGCCAACCCCATTAAACCACCAAAAACATCCAAAACAAATAATGACGGCTCATCAAGGTTTCACAGTAACGTGTTTACTAAAGATTTTTTTAAACATATATTTAATGCGAAATGAAAATGTACTCACTGTCGGGGACATTCGCAGAATGCTACTCGCATTATCAAATTGGCAGTCCTTTGCTTTTTGTCTGGCTCATTTTCAGAGACGTTTGCAGCAGCGAAGAAAGTCTGTGCTGCATTCAAGCACTGCTTTGAAGAATTGGCACAATCTTCTTCAAAGTGTTTACTGCAGTTGTACAAGTATGGCTGTAGAAGTGCATTGCAGTCGCGATCTTTCTGACATGAAGCCACAGCAGTTGCACAATTGGCTGCTTTCAAGCCTGCACAAAAAAACCGGGGATTTGCAATAAAAATAAGCAATGCGAATCGAGACGAATCATTCCTTAGTATAACTGAAGTCTTTAACGCTTCACTAGTTGTTTTTTTTTTGCCTCTATGCAAATCATTACCTTGGTCTTTGAGATAAACGGCATTCAGAATACATTTTGATGCAATCTTTGCTAATCTGCTTTGTCATTCATATTAATTCGATTAGTATCTTACCTTTTAATTTATAAAATGAATGACAAAAATAGTTTGACTATCGAAAAAAAGAAAGGATCTCATATATATATGAGTTTGAGTTCCCGCAGAAGTTGAATGTTTTGTACTGCGCAGCATCTTTTTAACCTGTTGAACAGGCCTTTCTCCTTCTTTTTCTTACAAAGAAATGTATTTTATAATCTAAAAAGAGCTTTGCTTGCTAAGAAAAAATGCCCTGGGTTAGATTCGATGCAATGCATATTGATAGTGATTCCGAGAGTTTGCTGTCGAAATCAGAATAAAGCTATAACAATTAAAACAGACTTTTTTTATTTCTGTTTTGGGGACAGAAGTATAGAAGCGAGAGAAACATATGCGCAGCTGGATGATTGACCTTTCTAAATTGACGCAGAAGAAAATCACTGTCAGTGTTCTGTGTCACTTGGCAAAATTTGCACACTTATAATATTCAAACACCCTTTCTTGCAAGACTTGAACTTGCAAATTTTGAATAAGCATAAGTATAAGTTGTCGCAAATTTTACAGGTCTATTTTTAGCAAACGAGTTTGAGAACCCAAATTCTCGTCCTTGAGAATAAAATTCCACTTTCTGTGAGAACCTCGGAAAACCTCGGTTCTCATGCAACTTACGGAAGCCTCCAAGGCTACATTTCTCTGATAATCCTATTGCTAAATCTTGTCCTTGAAGGACAGTTTTCCTGTTTCCGAAAATCATAATGATCTACACAGTCCAGTCTCTGCTTTCGAGTGTGCGGTTACTCCGAGATTTCGCGAGCAATTTTCATCAAGTGTCATCCAATTCTCTCAAATATATCAACTTTATAATAGGGTGATTTCACCCCGGTCGCAGCCCGACCGAATTCTCGTGTTTCATTTCTAAATTTCGATTTCAAGATTTCAAAAAGGGTTCTAAAACTAAAAATCATTATTTGTCTGGATTTATTCCTGACATAAGTTACAGTTGCTCAATAAAAATGCATCTATTGTTTTATCCAGTTTATCTTTCTCATAAAACAATCATTATTATTTATGTTGAACCATTCACGCTGTTGCACACTGCACATTGCTAAACAGCAACGTACAGGAATTTTTCAAGCAAAACTGAATCTTTTCTACTTGAATAATGATGCTATTTGCGTTCAGTTACAGGTCAGAACAGCAAAGTACTTGAAAACACCGATATTATCCTGTTTTTCCTTTCTTCGTTTGTGCTTCGAAGACTTTCAGAATGGTTATACCTTATTTACTCAGGGACCACGTGCCTTGGCTCACCTCAATTTTTTTTTCTTGCACCAAAAAGCTTCCGTAAAAATGATATTCACGCCTGAAATTTCGATGGATTTCCCCCCAAAAAATGTGGACAGTTACATGTTTTAAAGTTTATCCTTGAATAAAAGGTGAATTTTCTGTTTTATGACTTGTTAAAATCTGATTACGTATTACTGCTCTTATAAACTAATTAAAAAAAAAACTCAATTAGACCGGGTACTTGTCAGCAATCATTGGAGCTTGCATTTTTAATATTAAATACTGTACGCACAATATTGTAGTTCCTACTTATTTAAACATCTACAAAAATTTTAATTAGCTATTCATAAGGAGCACACAATTTTTCAAATCTCGCTGTAAAGAATCTGTTGTGTCCCAAATTGGCGCACCTCCAGCATCTGGCGGCAACAGGCCAAGAAAAACTTGCTGTATTTTGACGCCAGTGAGCCTTACAAAAATCCCATTTTTGCAAGACTCACTAAGCCTCACTCATGGACAAGAAGTGACCATCACTTCCTTGCTTCTTCCTGAAATGACCAATCCTGAGCCAGGAAGAAATCACCTGATCTCTTCATGACCCAGTCCAAGCACCTGGATATAAAAACCTTCATTCCTCTTTGGGAGGAGAATAAGTGAGAACCTAGTGTTGAAGGGCCTTTTAACTTTAATTACCTCATTCAATATTCTGAGCTAACCTACCAATCTTACAATTGACTCTGCCATTAAAACCATTCAATTAACAGCCAATTGATGATCTGGGCAATGAGAATAAACTCCTCTGAAAGGCGTTTGAGTTGAATAAGTTTTGAACGTAAGACAACCGACGTGTTAAGTTAAGGAAACAGACCCTAGGTTACATGGGAACTGTCTTAGGTACGAACTCGTTCATACTACGTTTCGGGTTATAAACCAGATATAAAAACCCAAACAATAGGTATACGTTAATAATTACGTAAATTCAACGCCGGATTTATCCGGACTGCTGTTGATGCTTGGACTGCAATAATTTACGTATATAAATCATTAAAAAATTATTTTGCAGCATATAATACTGGATTCCATGCGAACTCTTCAGGACAGAGAACAGACAGAACAATGTTTGATAATGGAGTATAGTCTTGAGGAAATCTTCAACCACCACTCGGAATATTCAGTTAGTTAGCTATACATTCAGCAAATATGACCCCGCAACGATCAGCTGAGAGTGAGGAGCGTGAAAAGAGCACTGCGAGACATGTCAAAGAGCATCACACTACTTGAGGTAATAGAAAGAAGAAAGAAAAAAAAAAAGGAGTTTCGGTGAAAAGAGGAGCAGCAGCAGCAGTAGCCTGAAGACATGCGTCCAGCCAGGCATACGCTGACTCTCATCAATATGGAAATTGAGCTCTTCCCGTCGCCTCGTTTCCGCAACGTCGCACGTCCCTGATTTCATTTCCTCATACATCCTCAAGTCCTCTGCTTGTGTGTCCCACTTCTTTTCTCCGCCCCCCCCCCCATCTTTTTCTTTTCTCCTCCTCTTTGTTTCGATATATACTACGTACTGATACCGGGAAAATCGTCATGGCGACCGGAAGGAAATCCAGGACTCGTTGCTCGCCTCCGAGAACGTCGGTCGTGCGGCTGAGGAAGCGGGGGGCGATGAATTCCTGGCATTTTTCCGCAAGACTCTTTCCAGAATTGGTGGGAAAACGCGCAGACCAAAAAAAAAAATTGAAAATGGGCTCTGTTGAGCATCTCAACTTCATTTCCGAGTCATAATCACATTCTTCGAGAGAGAGAGAGAGAGAGAGAATTCTGAAATATTTCCGTTTGACCTCGGCATGACATTGAAAGAGTGAACATCGGAAGAGCGAGTCCCGGAATATTCGCCGAAAATTAGTTCCGCACGAAAAAGCATCAAAATAGCCAGCAATACGTAATTTCAGTCCAACTTACTCTTTATAGTCATATAAAAGTTTAAAATGATCAAGGTTTGAT
>CAJPEX010003550.1:13437-28083 GCA_905338405.1 Notodromas monacha
CCATTAAAACCATTCAATTAACAGCCAATTGATGATCTGGGCAATGAGAATAAACTCCTCTGAAAGGCGTTTGAGTTCTTATTCAAAACTTGCATTCTGTTGGCTGCACAATTCAATTCCTTTGTCTGGGATCCAATGTACCCTTGACAGAATCCATGCTTGAGCAAGTATGATGCAAAGCCCAATATTTGGTCTATATTTTTGGCCAAACAAAACGTATATGTTAATAATTGCATAAATTCAACGCCAGATTTATTTGGACTGCTGTTGATGTTTGGACTGCAATAATGTACGTACATAAATCATTAAAAAATTATTTTGCAGCATATAATACTGGATTCCATGCGAACTCTTCAGGACAGAGGACTGGCAGAACAATGTTTGATAACGGAGTATAGTCTTGAGGAAATCTTCAACCACCACTCGGAATATTCAGTTAGTTAGCTATACATTCAGCAAATATGGCACCGCAACGATCAGCTGAGAATGAGGAGCGTGAAAAGAGCACTGTGAGGCATGTCAAAGAGCATCACACTACTTGAGGTAATAGAAAGAAGAAAGTAAAAAAAAAAAGGAGTTTGAGGGAAAAGAGGAGCAGCAGCAGCAGCAGTAGCCTGAAGACATGCGTCCAGCCAGGCATACGCTGACTCTCATCAATATGGAAATTGAGCTCTTCCCGTCGCCTCGTTTCCGCAACGTCGCACGTCCCTGATTTCATTTCCTCATACATCCTCAAGTCCTCTGCTTGTGTGTCCCACTTCTTTTCTCCGCCCCCCCTTTTTATTTTGTTCCTCCTCTTTGTTTCGATATATACTACGTACTGATACCGGGAAAATCGTCATGGCGACCGGAAGGAAATCCAGGACTCGTTGCTCGCCTCCGAGAACGTCGGTCGTGCGGCTGAGGAAGCGGGGGGCGATGAATTCCTGGCATTTTTCCGCAAGACTCTTTCCAGAATTGGTGGGAAAACGCGCAGACCAAAAAAAAAATTTGAAAATGGGCTCTGTTGAGCATCTCAACTTCATTTCCGAGTCATAATCACATTCTTCGAGAGAGAGAGAGAGAGAGAGAATTCTGAAATATTTCCGTTTGACCTCGGCATGACATTGAAAGAGTGAACATCGGAAGAGCGAGTCCCGGAATATTCGCCGAAAATTAGTTCCGCACGAAAAAGCATCAAAATAGCCAGCAATACGTAATTTCAGTCCAACTTACTCTTTATAGTCTTATAAAAGTTTAAAATGATCAAGGTTTGATGAATCATATGTAGTAATCTTAGGCACGCTATAGTTTGAAGGTTTTAAAAATTAAACAAGGTTTCTACAGTCACACAAATTCGCTAATATCTGACTTAGATTTTTATTTGTTAGATTTGGTGAATCCTAATTACAATATTATTTTGAAATTATTCATAATTTGGTCAGGTTGATTTTTAAAATGTAGTTTCTCAATCTGAGCTCATAGAGGTAGTTTATATTAGGAAGGGTTTCTTATGCCCTTCCAGGGAAAAAAGTAAATTCAACGAATTTGAATGGAATGGAAGAATTGAAAATTGGCAAAAAAAATTGCACCTAATAGGCCACGCAAGACGATAAACAAGTTGTCTTTTCCAGAAGTAGAGATATTCAAAGAGGATTTGTTCGTGGCATTTTGCATTAGAAATCGGGTCGAAGAAGGTTTTCAGCGCAAAGAGGTTGTCAAAATCTGGGTCACGATTTGCATGATGTACAGGAATTTAAATTATTATGCTTTTTGTGGTACGTACCGTTAATTTTCTTTATCCTTCGCGGATCGTTCTTCCAATGTATTACCGATTTCAAGTCTTGACTGTCTCAAGTCTCCAAAATCTGGAAAATCACCTGTAATTCCATTTCAAAGTCTGCGTGCGAATTAGTTGCTGCACATCACCCATGAATTGTTCGAATAGTTTTTGCTTTCTTCCCCGGTGTTTTTCTGGCGACGATGAAATTTTACGAGAAACTCTGGAAAGTTTGTGAGAATCCCAGGGTTTGTCAACGCATGCAAGCGTGTTTCTAGCAATCACAGGGAACTGAGACTATACATAGAGCTGTATGATTCCATCACCACCCCGCATGCTTTTCGCCGTAAATCCCCTTTCCACGTTTGTTCCCTTCTTATATTCTCTGTTGCGGGATTTACGCCATCGATACTTTCCTGGGGATCAATTGAAATTGGCACACACTGTAGAACAATGTTTCCCAACCTTTTTGGGTCCGCACGTGGACTGGGAAATTCCCGAAAAAATTCTGCAGATTGGCAGAGTTTCATGAAAATTGTGCTGGCTCCATCAAGTTTTGTTCGGAAGAATTTATGGAATGTATTTAATAAGTTTCGGCTTTTTGGAAAAATTAAGTTGAAAACCAATGAACCAGCTATATAAAGGAATGATGAAGAAAGAAAGATGAGTTTGAAGAAGGATTCTCAAGAAAAATTTAAAATACTCAATTTGGTTACTCAACAGGTTAAGATTCGTCTGTGGCGTTATTGAGAAAAGCCAACTATTTTTTTGACAATTTCTACTGCAATGGTTGTCTCTCCAAATATAGATAACAGACTGCATTATTGCTACTTATGGTAAATTTATTTTCCTGGAGAAAATTTGCCATGAACTACGGCAAAAAAAAAAAAAATTCTGCGGACTGGTGTCCATCTGTCGGTTATTTGGAGAACATGGCTATAGTAGACTTTTTTGTGGGTTGTCAAATATTGCTTATGAACATTCTTATAGTGCAGGACGCAAAAAAAAATTATTGAGAAAATTCCAAGTATACTCGATATAAGAATCCAATGTAGTACTCGAATATTGCATGGATTCGTGAGAATTTGACAATGAACTACTTGAAAGAAATTTAGGAGATTCAGCGGTTAAACAGAAATGATCTGAAAATTCCCTGTACGAGAGTTTAACATGCGACAACTTTTTAGGCGAGTCAGGAAAAAAAAAACAGGTGTAAACAGGTGTACGGCATTATTATTGGAAGTGAACCATTTTTTGAAGATTTCCTTGCTGGAGAGCCCAACAAATTTCCGTGAGGAAGTATATATGCGAATATTAAGCAATACAATACCTTACAGAAAAAAAGAACATTTTTCGAACATGAATTGTTTTTCCGTGTTCAAAAAGTCTATTCGAATTTATTTTTCTCATCAAAAGCGAGATTGCAAAATTTATGCTTACCTCGACTCGGCCAAAAGAAGCGTGCAGTTACCTAACTCGAATTTCAATCATGTAATTTCATACAAAGAAAACTTGTCCCATATACTGATTATACCAAGGTATTCTGCCTGCTGCCCATCCATCTCCACGAATTTCTTCCATGAAAAATTAAATAAGGAATGCGGAGAAAGGACGATTCCAAAGTGGACCATGGACTCCACGAAGTATATAAACGCTTTTTTAAAAATTCAAAGTACAGTAATTTAGAGATGTATTACAATAGTATCGCGATACTCGCATACATTTTAAATAATAAAAGCCACTGACATGATCTTCATGCAAGTTTTCACACACGTCATTCAAGGATATATACACGAATATACAAGCTGATGAGCACCTTGGGGCGGAATCGTGAATATGCATACGAGTTTTTACATGGCAGGAAGACCTTTCGCGGTAGATTTTATCGCGTGGGCAGACAAATTGCCTGTAATTTGCAAGTATGTATCAACTATCTGATGGGGAACAGGATTCTGGAAAAATCATCAAACCTCGATACAAAAATTATAGCTCGTCAAGAGCTCATGTAAGGATGAAACAAAAAATTAAAAATAAATGTCAACGAGCATCAATGCCCACACGTGGCCAATTCTTCTGTCAAAACGGGTAATTTAAAAAAAAAGAAGCAATAAGAATCAAGGTTCTTTCCAGGAATTTTTCGCGAACTTTGGCATGTTTCCATCGATGCCCGTGTTTTTTTTTCTCGGGTACCCAGAAAGGGAAAGATGAATCATTTATATGTGAATATACTTCTTTCTTTTCCTCTGCTTTTTGCACCTCGAAGCCCCCCTTTTTTTCCCGCTGGGCCGCTTTTTCTTTACATGCGGTTCCCTGCGTTTCGCTTATATTCCGACTTTCCTTCCCCAGGAATATTTCTTATATTTCATCATTCCTCAGCGGATCGGAGGAATTAAATTCGCATGGAATCACATTTGCAATGCAGAAAGCAAAACAACAACAAAAAAAACGTGGGTTGCGAGGGACGAATCAGCATAATACGAGAAAATTTCGAAGAATGAAGAAAAATACTGGAAGAAAAGTCGAATAAATTTTTTTTCCGCGGCCCGATTTTGTGCGTTGTGCGTTTGGCATTGAGTTCTGGATATTCAGGAAAGAGGATTTCCTCTTTCCTGATGAAGTTTCCTTTACTATTTACTTCCAATCATATGTCAAATATTTTGGACGCAATCTGTAGTGGAAAAAATTGGACCAATATTCCAGATGCAGTATAACGGCCCTCATCTGCGTGAGGCAAAAATTTGAATTCATTGAGTTCAATATAAACTATTTTATCCTTATTGCTATCTGTTCATATTCATGGCTCTAATTGCGCCGAAATGACCATGCCTTTCATTAAGCCATCATGTTATTAGAAAATATTTCCATTTGCATTTTGTCAAATGGTTTCCCTGAGGATTCTATCATTTTGTGTTGTGAGAAAATGTAAGCTGAACTAACAAAGATGAATAAAAGACTTGAATTACAAGATGATAAATGTGAATTCTATGAGTTAGCTTTTCAGAATTCTTCGAAATACACTAAATGATTGGCTTTTGGAAATTTGCGTAATTTTATAGAATGATTTGAACACGTACAAAGCAGCCAGGCTGCGGCCAGGACGACTTTTGTCTTAGTTCAAGATGATTGTATTTTTTAGGAAGACAAACTTGGTCAAAGTGATACACTGTTCAGAGTTTTGAAACACACACATTTGATAACTTCTCTGCTTGGAGATCCACTTGGGTATGCTATGCAACGCAATTGCAAGTGTCCAAAAAATGAAAGAGTTGGAAGTCGACAGGAAAATATGCTTTGAAGGACAAGAGATCAAAGATGATGGGTAATTCATATTCAGAGATGTCCTTGCTGAATCTGAAAAACTCTGCTAATTTGTGTCCTGTATATAGAAAACAATGAGTTTTTGGTTGAAATATTGATATAGCGACGTAGAGTCGAAAATTTTGACTGTTCAGATTTGAGCCCCAATCACAAGCAGATTATTGCTATGCTTGAATTCAAATGGAAAACCGAAATAAAGCTATTGCCTTGTCTCATCTTTGTCAAAAGCATCAACACATGCAAAGGAATAACAATCTCAATCCAAGCCGAGGCAAACAATCACATCCAGAATCGTGAGAGTGGGTGATGTGATCGCAAATGAAAACCCTCATCCCCCGGGGGCGAAGTGATCACATGTATAGTGTTCCTGGGTATATCGAAAAGATTAACCTCTTAGTTACGGACGAAACAGCGTGCGATTATTCTAATCTGGAACCCGGGGGATGCCAAACTGATTTCAGCTACATATACTCAGGTTTCACACGAGGTCGCCTTACTACTGTCGCCAAAAATATTACACTTTGACAAAACAGTTTCTACTTTTAAACGCAATAGTCCTCAGCTAAAATAGGGGCAGCAGTAGAGAGTAGCTTTAATGATCGAAGAGTTCTTGAAAATCTCGGATACGTTTCAAACACATTTTCGGGGAAATACTCAATCTAACAATTTTCATTTCTCATCTCCGGATTATGGGGGCTCAAGAGCAAGAGAAACATTCCAACGATTTCCTTCGAGCCACACTGAATTCAAATACGATCCAAGTGCATCAGCAGCTTCTTCATTTCTTTTTTTTCGAAAACCCCGCTGAAAAATGTCGCTTCCCATCATTGTAAACATAGGCACTTTCAAAAGAGCTTAATAGCGTGAATCAGATTTCTTTTTCCTTAATTGAGATCTCATAAAAATCCCACATGGCTATATTCGAAATTTTGGAACGTTGTGCAGATGCTGCTTTCTCTCCATCTATTCCTCGAAAAATAAAAATAAACGATGAAAGAGGCGCGAACCTAGATATATTTCCAAGAAAAAATTACACTAGTTCAAAGGAGACAAAATATGAAGAAAACTAATTTTCAAGGAAACATAAAACATGTCCAAGTTCCATGCACACAGTTTGCGTGTTCGGGAACATGGAATTTCCCCACTCTTATTTTTAAAACGCATTACTGCCTAACTATACTTCCTGAAAAAATGAGGTAAATCCCGTTTCTCGTTAAAAAAAAGGCCATCCTCTCTCATGAACGATTTACTCCTTTTACTGTATGTTTAAACTGTACCATTTTTTTTTCTGGGATGAAACAAATCAATTTACAAAGATTTAGGAAATGTCCTTCGATGTTGACGACCCCTTATTTATGTTCGATTTACGCTTGTGAAAGGGATGAACACCTCTACAGTCTACACGAACACATCCAGGGTTCATTTCAGGTGAAGCCCCATCAACGGGCCAAAGATGCAGCTCCCAATCAGGGATACATTCAAAATGTAACGCATTTCGTTTTCCAGGTAAAACTATATACATTATGACTGAAACCCTAGGATTCTCCCCCCCCCCCCCTCTGAAAGCATCTACTTCCGAAGTATTGATTGATCCTATTGCGACGAAAGAGGAGATCAGACCACAAAAAAAAAGAAAGAAAAGCAGACGAAGAACATGAAAGCATGGGGTTCACTGGGATGTGCTGGGAAAACCTTCCTCTCGGGTTTTCCCATAGGCGAGTGTGAAATCACGTGCGTCATCTGCAGCCCTTTGAGGAACATCGAGTGACTATTCAAAAGCGGAAATAAAAATCGCCCTGCGCTTCATCGTACATCACTTCCGAATTTTTCCCACATGTTTCTTCACTTCTTCTCTCCAACCTTTGATCAATTTGCTCAAAAGTTCAGGTCCTTTGAATGACGAAGAACGGTTGATCTTTCAAAACATTATTCAGGTTCAGGGTTTCTTTCAAAAATTATGCGCATCCAAGAAGCAGTGAAATAAAAATTTAACGCTGTCTATACTTAATTTTGAATAATGTTCCAGGCATTTATAACGTACTGTAGTATCTCCACCCCGCAATTTTCTAATACAGTGATTACCAATGAAAAATTATGATTTGTTGTTGGGAAATTTGAATTAGTGATAAGTAGCATTATACTGATTGAAAACAAATTATGTCAGCGCACAAGAAATCTTATTCTGACCTTCATTCAATTGATTTTTTGAAAGTGAAAAATTCACTGCTAAAAGAGTGGCTATAGGGTTTCTTTGCGTCATCGATAGAAATTTTTCGTAAAATCAATTGAAAATCCCACACACAAGATTTCAAAGTTTAGGAAGGGCTTTTCCCACTCT
Source organism: Notodromas monacha (assembly GCA_905338405.1). NCBI lineage: Eukaryota > Metazoa > Arthropoda > Ostracoda > Podocopida > Cyprididae > Notodromas > Notodromas monacha. The sequence continues at coordinate 20,853 of CAJPEX010003550.1, forward strand.
TTGGATAATTGATGGGTTTATCCTAGCGCGAGTATATTATGCTTATATGCATCAGGTAGAGTGGAAAGTTTCTCCGAGAAATTCGAATGCCACTTGAATTTCATATCGCAGTTTTTGAGAAATACATCGTATACATTCAAAATGATAAGGTTCTGAAAAATCAGCGAACAAAAATTAATTAATATATTTTCGTAAGTAACAGCTTCGAATCTAAGCCCAGGAAAAGCATTCTTTTCAAAATTAACATTAATTTTGACCGGACAAATGAGGAAACGAAGAACTTATTTCTGATGCAGTAAGAAATTTCAGCTGTATTGGAATAAATTGCACTGGATTTGAAAGTTCGATTTCATGCAGATAATAGGTCTAGGAAAACAAATCGGAATAAGTCTAGCCTACGTCTTTTATATAGGAAGGGCTAACAGAAAATTTCAATCGTCCATCGGAATTTCTGAAAATCTGCCAAAATGAAGACATGTACTTCTGCGTTCGGATTTGCATCTAAGTTACGTTTCCATTCCAACTCGTTTTACATGCCATATTTATTCGAGCAACATACTTTTGTCTTCAGTGTGGTGCTCGTCATATTCGGATATAATTATTTTCAAAATTTTTAAATTTTTAAATACTTTAAATACTGTACATTTGTCAGGCCGATTAATGACAAAATAGAAGAGAGAATAAAACGCAGTCACTCAGCCTTTAACGGCCGGATCCTCTTTAACAGAGTCCCTTTAGAGTAAACAGCTTTATCCAAACACACAACCACAGAAGGACACAAAGTACTCAGAGGTACACGTAATCGCGCTAAGACGCAAGTAGGAATTCACAGCTGGGTAAATCCGCACGCTCTCGGTAGCAGCACTCGAGATCTAATAATTCTTCCTCCCGAAGCCCCGCAGGCTTCGGGAGCCGGCGATCGCTGCCGGAAATGGCTTTCTTTGTTCTTGACCCGGTTTACTGCAATGCGGTAAACCGGGTGCCCTATCCGCTTCCGGGTTGGCGTCTTGGAGTTGCTGTGCGGTATACCCGAGCGAGGATGCTACGCTCGGGTTGCCGCGTGAACGCGACCCCACAAAATTCCCGTGCAGTTTAAAGGAATAAGTTTCTCACTAATAGAATGAGTGAAACATTTAGAATCGGATCAAACCAGCACATTCAAATATGAATCAAAGACAGAAATGTTTTATACAGCTCAGTTGAATTCAAATTTCATCAGAGTTACCTTCAGATTTTCAGCTTTCATTCCCTAACATAAATTGATTTTTTGTTTTGCAGTTTTGTTACAACTGATTGATTGCGTGTCTTACACAGGGGCGGACTTTTCTCAAAAAGTTTGCATCAAAAATCACGTGTATCTTTTAACATGATGGAGCATGCTGGTACTCTGGAGTAAATATGGTAATTTCCAAAGTTCAGAAAATCCTAGGGAAACTTTCGCTGTAATTATTTCATTCATGACCGAATCTGGCGAAGCACTGAAAAGCACCTAATCGAATGAGGCTATATAGCTGACGAAGCTTGTCAGACATTACCCTTGCTGGTGTACAAGTATATCCACTATACACGAGAACAGAGGCGAGGAATGTTGGGATGAAGAATAAGGAAGATGATGATCAATGCCCGCGAACAATTTGTGCCTTGCAAAATGAAATGAAAACCGCCGGAGCTCGGATTTCATTTCAACCCCCACTCCCCCCCCCCTCCTGCACATTTTCCCAACCGTTTTATGCATATAACGTTCTAATGCATCCCATTCCACTAATTGCTGTTGCTTCCCCTTTCCCCTTACAACAGCTTGCACATTGGGCGTGTGTGTGTGTGAGGTCTTGCCACTCTGCTTCCAGCCGCACTTTATTGGAAGAACGGGTTTCTCTTTCTATTTGCCCCCTTTGGAAGTTCAAATTGAGCCTGTACATGACCCCCGATATGGCCCATAGTTAGGAGAATGCTAACCTTATTCATATAACGAATGAAAAATAATTATCAACTTGCTCCTGATGCTGATTCAGTTGCATTGATCAATTCACTATCATTTTCAGGACCAGTTAATGGTTCTGCAAGGAAGCACATTGGAGGTTTTGTACTATTTGTTGGGAAGATGAAATGTGAAGAGGAAACTGATGAAGTTAGGTTTCGTTCCTCGCACATCAGCTGCATGATGATGTGTATAATTTATTTTGATTATTATTATTTCAGCTAGTCAGTGGCCAGGAAATAGGTTAAAATATTTTGGAATTTTCCAGCCAGAGATCACCTGGCCAAACAATTCTAAGAAAATAATTAAAGCTTATTCTTATTTCAAATTTACAAACAGTCTGTCCAGAACTCTTGAAAGACAATGTTCTCCGTTCTTTTTATTACAGATTTGTGCACAAATCTCTGTGATGTGAATTTATTTGATCAAATCTGGTGCTTGTATTTATTGCATGTGTGAATTTATACTCCATTGGATCCATTGAATGCTTGATTTTATTTACTGAAAATATTGAATAAAACATTATTGAAAAACTATAGGAACATATATGCAATGTGATCCTTTGCATATGTGTTTTTATTTGCCTCATAAAAGGCTCATTGCCTGTGTTCTTATTTCATTTTGGGAGAAATTGAGCTCACAGCTTTGTATTGAAGCATGGAAACATTTTCTTGATCTGACTCAGAGTACCAAGAAATCTTTTTGAATAGTGGAAAATAAATGTTGATGAAATTTTTCCAAATCAATGGGCTGTGTATAGTGGTGTAAACCGCTCAAGTTGGTGTAAACTTTTCCTCTCTAAGAGGAATGAAGGTTTTTATACCCAGGTGCTTGGACTGGGTCAGGAAAAAATCAGGTAATTTCTTCCTGGCTCAGGATTGGTCAATTTTAGGAAAATCGAAGAAGTGATAACCACTTCTTGTCCTTGAGTGAGGCTCAGTGAGTCTTGCAAAAACAGGATTTTTCCAAGGTTCTCTGGCCTCAGAAATGCAACGAGTTTTCTTGTCGGGTTGCAGCTGGATGCTGGAGCTGCGTAGCTTTGGTACACAACAGATGTCAAAAGAAGCTGGAATCTTCCAACCAAAGAACAAAAGCAAAAAAAAGAAAGATTTGCAACTGCATCATGTGTCGACCATGTTCTGTATACTTGCCTTTGATTCTCCACCCCACCATTTACAGTACTTGTACATCAATAAAACCTCGCAGCTCTTCTCTTTTCAATCATCCCTCGTGTTCCCGACGAGGCTTCAGAAATTAAGACTCACTCACCACCGGAAGGAGTCTGGATTGATCCCGTTGCTCTCTCGCCTCTGTCATCTTCAGCATCAGAGCCAGGAGTCGGAGGCGCTTGTCTGATGGAGGAGAAAATAAAATCCTTGGTAGATGCGTACTTGTGAAGGCCGAGAGCCGAGCTGCCGGATCCATCATTATTGATTTTGCTGTCTGCGTAGTCCCTTTGGTGGGAGATGTATCCAGCAGCACCCTGATGCTCATCTTCTTTATCATCATCATCATCATCATCATCGGGTCGGTCATTCTTGGAGAGTCTGTCCACCACCAGGAAACCAGTCATTAGCTGTGATTGCAGGGTGATGATCGTGTTGGAACCTGGATGTGATCCTGTATATACGAAGATCGACACACAAACGAATGATGAATTGATACGATCAAGAATAAGGAACAAATATCTCAATCTAGTTGCACGTCCGAAAGCCGACGCTTTTATATTCTCTGTTGAAAAACTTCAAATACTGGAATTCAAAATGTTGTCAGGTCAAACTTTCCACTTCAAACCCTCTGTAATAAGTGTATCACACATTTTTTCTGGAGACCTTATGGGGCTATTTTTGGGGGACCAACATCAGGAAATTTCAACATCCAGTCTATTATTACTCATTTCAAAAACAGTTTCAGACCTAGAAAATCACTCATTCTAACTTCCCAAAATCCGTCATCCCCCCGGCCCCAAAAATTCCAGGTTTATATTGCTGGAATGTTCCGTGAATCGAATATTTACTGGCACTTGTAGAGTTTGACTTGAATTCATATGGATTATACTGTATGTAAATAATTTAATACAGTATTTACCTGAAACTTCAAAAAGAAAATGCGATGATTACTCTAGTATTACCGGCCCTCCCTGAGCATTGAATGCACCTGCAATGTCCAATGTTTTTGCAATATTTCTTTTTTTTTAAACCCATCCCTATATAAGTAAGACCTGCACCCCAGGTTTTTTTTGCTAACAATTTATAATTTTAAAATCTTTCTAGCTCTTAGATGTTAGTGGAAGGATTATTTCCATCCTGCAGCAATTTAGAAAATTTTCACAAAAAAGGCACCTTTCAATTTGACCAAAGGTATCTGATATATCCCATGGGTTGGGTGAGAACTAAATGGGGAAAAATCCAGACAGACAATATTCTAGTGTCTTGAGAAATTTTCAATGTTACCCCTACACTGCTAATGCAGGAAAAATGTCTCCCAGTGAGGAAATTTTTCCCATCTTTCAAGCAAAATGTTCTGAAGGATTAGAGAAGTACACATTGGATTTATTTCTGACTTATTGGCCTTCATTAAAAAATATGATTGTATTATTTTCCGTGCTCATAGGCAAAACAGTTTTGCAAAAATATTCTGACTTTGCCAGAAAAAGGCTAGTATGTGAATCCATTTTTTCCTTGCTATTTTATCTGTCTTTTTTATATAGTCTGAAGTAGCAGTTCAAAGATGCTTGCAGTACATGGCAGCTTCCTCAATTAGATGCATATTTTCTTATTACAGTAGAGGACTTCCAGTTGGATCTCTGACTAATATACATATTCTGCAAATGGTTATTGCTTGGACAAAATTTTTCTTGTGAACAAGGTTATTTGGCGCCAAACTTTCATTTCTTTGTGCAGATGTAGTCATACGTAAGAGACACAGGTTCTGGGGATTTTTCTTCGAAAAACTTATCCCTGATGGGTACCACTCGCCCCCTATTTTCCCAGCTCAATTTCTGAAGAAAATGTGTGCATGGTACTGGAAAAAGTAGGGTAATGACATGGAAGGTTTGTTTTTTCACTAACTCACTCACCTTGAAAAGTATTCGGATTCTCATGCAAAAAAGCATGTATCGCAAGACATGATTCGAGGTCTCGGCTGTGCGAAGTGATGGCTTCATTGATGCCGAAATAATCTCCGCCATTGTGGTCAGTGGAATGCTGACGATGACATCTGCAGCCAATTATGGGGTATTTCCGAAGTTTCTGCCAAGCATCATGACACGCCACTCTTCTGCTAGCTGGCTGAATTTCCATGAAGCTGGCCAGAATAAAATCATCCCGGAAAATAAAATAAAAAAATGCGAAACGAGTCTTTCTTTTAGAATGTAGGTGAAAGAAGTTTCGGGGGAAAGCCAAGTTTGCAGCAGAAACGTTTGCGGTTGACCTGCTCATACATTTCCTTGAGGCACACAAGAAAGAAATCGTCTGAGTGACGGAATCTGTTGTACGAGTTTACATTACACTAGCTGTAATAAAATTTGCATTGATCAAGCGTTTTCTCGTCTTGAAATGCTTTTCTAAAAAATGAAGGAGGTCGTTTAATGCTGCTAAGGAAGGTTTACGGCTGGGAAAGCGTCCCTCCTGCGATACTTATTGATCGAACTATTTTTAGCTGCGAGTCCAAGGTTTTTTTTCTTTCTTCTATTGATTGCAGCTGTTGGTGAAAAGGGAAAAGAATGGAAGTTTGATTATACGAGTCAGGTGGCAGTCATGTATGTTGCACTTTAGGGAAAAGGCGTGCGGAAAGCAAATCTGTGCCCGCGCTATTTTTTTGGAACCAGGAAAAGTAATCCCGCTGCCTTCGTTCCCACGGGTTTGGATGACCCTCAATTTTTCTTTCATGCAGGATAAAAAATGGTTCCCACTGCAAGACCATCATATCTTCAAAAGATCCGAGTTTTTGGTTGGAATTTCTACTTGTGGTATTAAAAAAATCAAAATAATTTCATGAGTGTCAGCGGGACCTCGGAAAATCGTCAATTTAGATATAATCGTACTTTTTTATTTCCCAAAAATCTAAAAATGGGTAAAATACCGTTATTTAAAGAATTTCAACCTGATAATATAATCCAAGCACCCAAGGATTAAGATTCGATTCACTCCATTACTGAACAATAAAAATAGCAGCCACAAATTTAGACTTCATTCAAAAACAATTTTAAAAACCCTTAAATTGAGCAATAACTTAATTTTCTCCCTCAAAACTAAACCATTGCAATGATACAAGGGAACTTTTCTAACAACGAAATCCCACGCATCACAATTCTTTCTTCGTAAAAGAGAATTTCGTTGTAAAATATTTCTATAGTCCTGTACAGTACTACATATGGTAAGGAAACCCTATCAGACGAAATAAAATAAGGACCATTATACACAGAAATCGTTGTAGACAAGATCTTTACAGAGAAGGTACACTTGTACATCACATATGATGTACAAAGGGATTGAGAACTGTGTAAATATTGCGGAGCTGTCATTGATTTGATATTTCAATTTAAAAAAATATTACATCAATAAAAAACGGAATTTATGAAGCATCATCAAAGAAAAACATTCCATAGGTAATATCTCACAATTTGAAATCATCGTGTTGAAATTTATGCAACAGGAAAACCCTGCATGTAAAAAAAAATAAAATAAAAATACTGCATGTAAAACTTCGTTTCAGGTCAAATTTAGTCTTGCTTTTACTTCAGATGTTCAATAAAATTTGCAGGAAAGCTCTGATATCTTGGGCCTATTAAAAGCCTACCCGTTTGGAAAAAGTAGTGTTATACTCATGTAGTCATTGAAGCATGAGCCTCAGAGGAAGTTGAATAATGTATGCATGAATCAAAGCGACCTTTCCACTCCACTCCTTGCAGATGTATATTTCAACCTCTCGATAAATGTATTCCTCTTTCAAAAACGGCTTACCTGGATATCGGAGAATAAGTTCACGGAAAGATAAAAATAAACGTACCCGTTCACAGTTGTAGCGCAAGTTGCAGAAAATTGCTCATACGCTTTGCTGCATTGCTTTTCTGCTCCGCATTTCTGCAATTGTTCCACACACGTTAAACCGGAATCATTGTCTCTCGAATGTGTTTCTTGAAAGCGAGAGGAATGATTCATTACTCTGCTTTGCATAACACTCGGGTTCCATCCTGCGAATTCCGAAAATACCAGCATGAAAGTCAAAACCATTGACGTGATTTGGCTAATA
>CAJPEX010003551.1:0-28072 GCA_905338405.1 Notodromas monacha
TTTCTTTGTTTTTCGTGACACTCTCAATGATTGTCTTGCAAATGCGTCGCGCTTCCTTGCTTGGGTGACGAAGGACAAACGAGTCTGAGGGCGAAAGAATCTCATTTCCGCAGGTGCTTGCGTGTGCGAAAACGGTTCAAATCCGTCGTCGTCTTCTTCTTCTCGTTTCCTGGTTTTAAAATGAACGAGAGGGGAAACGAATTAAAAATGAAATACGATAAGTGGGGGACCCGAAATATGAATGCATCAGCAAGATGACGATTTGACTTTTAGACACTTGAACTATGAATTTTGTGTGGCTGTGTCACATCATCTCGACAAATGTATCGAGATGTGGACACTGTGGCAAAATTTGCAGAAAATTCGTAGAATATAATTCATCAACTCTTGATGTCCCTTGGAAAAATTCAGCTACCGTCGTGGACGTGAAGTCAAAATGAAAATGTACAGTAATACATTTACTCTTGATTTATTTTCCGAGGTGAAAAATTGTTCCATATTTATCGAAATATTGATTTTTATAAAACAAGTCAAGCTATTGTCGTGGGCATAAAATCAAATAAATTTTATTATAAATTTACTGTACTGCAATTCAATATCCAAACAAATTCAGTACAGTATTCATGAAAATTTTGAAATCTCTTGGACACATTTAAGTATTGTCGTCGAGATGAATTAGAAAATGGATCTTATTAATTCACTGTAATTTATTTTTCAAAGCTAAAAATATTTGGGGCTATCAAAAACCTTGATATCTCTTGTACAAAATTGAGCTACTGCCATGGACACAGAGTAAAAATGGATCTCATTATAATTTTATGCTAGTTTATTCATTTTGTAAATCAGTACTGTACCGTACGTATTGAAATGTTGATATCTCTTGAACAAATTAAGCTACTGCCATAGATGTAAAGAAAAAATGAATTTTTTTTTAAAATTCAATATAATTTAATTGACAAAAGGAAAATATTCATGTGTTTCTGAAAATCTTGATTTACATTATCTTGAACAAATTGAAGTTTTGCTATTGACATAAAGTCAAAAGAATAAATGGTGAATGTGCTCTGATTTATTTTCCGGAACATAAAATGACTGGTTATGCGTGATTTTCTTCAGCACATTTTTTAATGGTTTTGAAGTTCAGAAAAACACTTGTACCTAATTTTTGTTGGCCTTTTTTATTTTTATTTTTTTCGGAACACGAGAAATGATTCAGCATTTCGGCTTTGAAGTCCACGGAAAAACGTGATCAGACGTGCGGACGTTCCATTATATGGACACAGTCTGAGAAAATAATTACGTCCGCATCTCAGGGCTCCAATGTGTACATAAAAAAAGAAATTAAATAAAATTTGTCAGCTTGATTTTGCTTCGTTTTTGCTGCTACCTACTCTTGGAAGCGAGTTTCAACGTCGAATTTTTTGTTTAGGACAGGATTTTACTGCGTGTGTGCCTACAGTATTTTAAAGTGGCATTGACTGAAGTTATCTTTCTGGTTTGCCGAGATACTGTATTTGATTCATCAGAAATTTTCGAACGAATTTTCAAAAAATTATCCAAGTATGAAAAAGGATGATTCCGATGGCGAGGGAATTCATGTTTTCTTGGTCCAGTTCTTCTATTAGTCAGGTGTGGAATTATGATTTCAGTGATACAGTAGTAAAACGATGAAAAGACCACTTCTCGTGTGATTTATTTCAGGAATACCGTATTTTGTTTCAGACATTCTTTGACAGAAAAATTATACAGTATATTAAATGTGCAAGTTGTGAATATCCGTTTGGAGCGGAATTTGTTTTGCCTTGTTCCTTTTTTTGAAGTATCATTGACTGAAGTAACATTTGAAGCTTGATGCAGATTTTATAGAATTTCCCGGAAATTTTTAAAGCTACAGTCTAGGTACGGTATATGATTTGAGAAACTGTGACGGGTATTTAAAAAAAATATTCTCCGCAATAATCCACGCGATATCAAAAATAACATGACATTCCTGTCTCAATTTATTTATTTTTTCCTCGTAGAAAATAATGCAGTATTGATTTCTTGAGATTTTTTTGGGGGGTGATCAAAGCCAATGTGACAGGAGTAAATGACAACGATCTTTTATTCTTTTTTCAATGCCTTATTGTTCAAGAGATTACGTGACTCCAAAGTTAACGTATTGATGAAGTTATGAATGTTTGTTTAGGACAGGATTTTTCCTGCCTTCGTGCGTTTTATGAAGTACCATTTCAGGCTCGCTGGGAATTTTTCTGCACCTTTTCAAAGGGAAAGAAAGACGTGTAAATATTAATTCGGTGGCGGCGGAATTCATTTTTCCTGCCTCAGGTCCGATATTTTTATTTAGTTTTTTTTGCTGTATTTATTTTATGCAAAACGCCAGTTGTGGAATCTATATTTTTCTCACGAATTTGTCGTTTTGAATTCGATATGGCGAAAGAAAATGGGGAAGAGCAAAAATGACGAGAAAACTTCAGTTCTTTTTTTTTTTTTTAATACTGTAATACAATAGAACATCGTTATTAAAAATTGACGCTTTCAACAAATTTGACGTTTTGGACCCTGTGCGATAGCAACAGTATTATTTTAATTTATTTCGGACGAATTTAGTCTATAACGAAGTTTATTTAAAGGTCTCAAACGATTCGTTGTACCGAGATTCTGTTGTAACTAATTTGTTTTTCACGTTTATAAAAACGTGGACATGAAAATAATTGATTGTAACCGCATGTTGGGAATTATAAGAACGACGACCGTAGTTATTCAATTTATTTTTAATTTCTTTAATAATTTTGAAACAAATTTTTGAATGTGTTCCAGATCTGTCTGGAGCATCTCGCATGTTTTTCGAGCATTTTTGAAAGTTAATCACATGGTAACAATTTAAGTTTTTGGCGAGAACATTTTTTGAATATTAGTACAAGAAAATTATTTTCTCCACCTTGAATTACTTTTTTTTAAATAAGCAAGTGGGGAGTTTTTCTTTTGATCAAAAGCTGGCTCGTAAAACCCCTGGACGAAATTGAGGACTACGCGTTACTGTTGAAACTTTGATTTTGTTCTCGAGTTTGAAGCAGTTTTTTTCTTCATCGACGATGAATTTTATAATTGCTTCATAATTAAAACAAAAGAAGAATGCCAAGTTTACTGTATTCGAACTTTCGAAAATTCGTCGCGCATGTTTAGGCTTCCGTTTGCTTGGCACAGAGTCAAAAGTCACGTGGGAGGATGCGGACTGTTGCTTGAATTTTAAATGCGGATTTGAATGCAGTACCACGAAGTACTTGCTGTCGTGCGTCCATAAGTTTATCCGTTGCTTTTTCTCTCTCTCTCTTTGTCTTTCTTTGGATGCAATGATGCAATTGCAGTAGTGCGGTATTTTTTTGATCAACGGGTGCAGATTAAACTTGACTAATCAAAATGCTGCTGCTGTTTTTTCTTATTTTTTTTTTCCTTGCAGAGCAAAGTTTTCAGCGGCAAACGTTTGGTGCAGTACACGTCATCGTGGGATCAGAAAAAGCGACTCAATTCAGCATTTTTGATTGGAGCTTATGCTGTGAGTACCGAATAATTTTGCTGAAGTTCTTTCGTGAGACTTGAGTTGAGTTGGAAACGATGTTTTTATTTTGAACTTTTGAGATAAACTCGTATGCGGCACGTAATTTATTCAATTTCTGCATTTTATGAAAGTAATCAATTTTGACGTTTCTATTGGGAGACTTTCATCTCGATTTTATAGTTTGGTTTATTTCGTGTGTAACGCTCATTTTACTTTTGCGATAAGCTGAAATGGGGCTCCTACTATATTTTCAGAACTTTTTGAAAGAAAGATTTCCCTGATTAGGTAAAACTCGAATGAAAAGGCATCGTTAGAAATACAGTATTTTTAAAGGTAATTATTTTCAGAGGAACTCCTAATATATGTTCTGTTTGTGCTCCATCAGAGACTCACCATGTTTATTTTTCTCCTCGCATTTGTTGGAAACCATTCTTCATTTACAGCAGATACTGTACATTTAATATTTTTAAAAAGTACCGTATTTACTCAAGTACCAAGCGTACTTTTTCATCAAATACGGAGATTCAAAGTGAAATGTTTGACGGATGTTAAGAAACATTTTTAAAATTGGAGCAGTTGGAAATTAATTAAATTCATGTCAAAGTTCAAATTCTGAAGTTTTTTCTGTCCAAAATATTGCTATTATTCAGTCACTGCTGAAAATGATGGGGAACATTTTTTGTTGTTGTTCGTTAATTGGTTAATGATGCTGTGCAACATTTGTTGCTGCCCATGTTTGCTTTCAAACTGCAGATTTTAACTCAATTTTCAGAATGTAAGTCCTCAGGGATTTTTGTGATGGCTGATCCGGAAGTATTGACCTCGATGAAATCAGCATTCCGAGATCAACGTGATGAATCGAAAGATGCACGACGCGAATCCGGATATATATATATTTTTTAATAAAGCAGTTGAATCAAATTGTGTTTGCCCTTGAAGCCTCGTCCGTTGTTTTTACCGTGTTGAAGGTTGATTAGGTGACGAGTAAAAATAAATTGGTTTTTTTGTTTAATCATTCTCAATTTTTCCCTTTTTTTACTGTGTTGTGTAATTTTTTATAGATTGATCACTGTCGGTTCCTTTTTTTTTACATAAATTAATTCCTTCGTGTCTTTTATTTTTGTCACTTGGTGAAGACGGAGATTGTTTAGGTTTCACGCTGATTGAAATATAGTGAGTTCCCGCATAACGAAATATTGTACTCACACAGATGAAAATCTACAAAACAAAGAATGTTTAGGGGGATAAGCATGAAACACATTACGAAATCATTTCACATAACGAAAATTTTGACAGAAAAAAATGCCCAAATTTTGAACTAAAACTTGAGAATTTTCAAAAAAGATCGAGGAAGGAAAAATGTACAATATTTTCTCATCATCTTGTCCTGACAATGATGAAGATTCTGAAAGTTACGAGGAAGAGTTGTCAGGATTACTTAGATTTAGTGCTAAGCAATTTTAATATTCTCAATTTTCCACTTCTAGAGAAATTAAAACTGTCGACTAAATTTTGAGTGACACTTGGAAAGTATCCTATATTTCACAAATTTATTTTCTACCTCTTCACTTGTAAAAAAAAAAAATCATCTCTTCGGGCTGTTGAATTCTTGGCATTTCCAGCTAAGACTTGATAGAATTGAGAGTACAAATTGACTCACCCGTAAAAGTTAATTTTCTGTATCACGAGTTGCGGAGAATAGACTATGAAAAATGAACCTGGATTTTGACGTAATGTAATTGTATTTTCTTCTGACTCCGCTCAAGCCAGCTTAATTTGTGAACATTCCAGACAGTATAAATATAAACACTAATTATTTCGTAGGATTGTTTCTAAATGTCGGAATTGGTAGGTATTTAGTGCAATCATGCGTATGTAATTGTCGACACTTTATTTATTTCTTTTTAAAACTCGGGATTCTGTGTGTAACATGACACGCTTCAAAATGGAACTTTGTCGAGACGAGCGAGGAAATGAGAATCGTTGTTTTTCCGCTTGAATTACGTACCTCAAGGTAATCCTCGAATAAGCGTAGATCGGGTTGAGACGAGTTGTACCTGCGAGGGTTTTATTTAGTTACGAGCGTTGCGAATATTTCTCACGAATGTTCGGTCATTTTTTGAGGACTCCGATAATTTTTATTATTATTTTTTTAGATAATTTATCACGGAAAGTCAGCCGAAGAAGTTTACAAAGCTTTGACTCCTCCGGGAAACCCGACATACATCACTTACCGGTGAGGAATTGGATATTTTTCTCTCATTCATCACTTGACAATTTTTTGAAATGCATTCTTCTTTTTTTTTTTTTTGGAGCAGAGATGCGTCGATGGGTCCGGATATGTTCCCACTGAAATTGGAAGATTGTTTGTCAGCGATTGAGAAAGCCAAAGATTTGGGGTTCTTCAAGTTCGAGTCGTTTGATGTCGAGGAGTACGAATTTTTCGAGGTCGGTTTGGTTTTGAAAAGAAAAGCTGTTTCATTTTTTTCTCGAATACAAATATTGTTGATTTTTTTTATTTGTGTGTGCAGAAAGTCGAGAATGGGGACTTTAACTGGATTTTGCCCGGGAAGTTCCTTGCGTTCTGTGGTCCTCATAGCGAAAGCAAGCTCGAACTTGGTTCGTATGTCTTCTCCGCAAAACTCTTCAATTTTTGAGAGAAAAAAAATTGTTTCATTTTCACAATTTTTAATGCTTCTGTAGTCAAGACAACGTGTTAGATTTTTTTGTGGCTTAAACGAAGCATTTCCGAATTTGAAGGCTCTGTAGAAACATTTTTGCTAAGGTAATTTTTCTAAATCCGTGGAGGCAACTGATTAACGATTTTTATTTTGAAATTCCGCATCGTTTTTGAGCAACTCTCGCAATTGACAAATGAAGAAAACATCTAAAAATGTCAATTGATGAGATGATCTTGAGAACATATGTCACGTTTTAAAAATGTGAATTGGCTTTGGCAAAATATTCTTCAATGATCGGTTTCCTCGCGATGCTGGGTTATGCGAGGGGTCCAAAAAAGTTTCCCAGAATAAAAATTGAGGTAGCAAATGAATGAAGAGCAGAAAGCTGCCAGGGTGGCTTTTGCCAAAAATTCCGCGAAATATCTCAAACCGGGTCTGAGTTTTTTTATTGCGCTGAAGAATACTTTTTTTCTTAAAAATTATTGTTCGTTAGCTCAATGCTTTGGCGTTTCAATTTGTATTCCGAGAAATTTTGTTAGACCCCTCGAAAATCGGTTTAATACTTTTGATAATTTAGCAGTAGGATTATGAAGTAAATCGTGGTGACGAGAGAAAAATGCGGGAACATGTGATTGCCTCTGATTGACAGTTTTTCGCGCGAATCGCAAAATTTCTCTCTAAATCTCGTCGCATATCTTCATCAGACGAAAATGAGAGTTCTTTACATTGTCTTACGTGTTTCTTACGACTGATGTCATACTGTTCATTAGATTACCCTGTGCATGCCCCGGAAGCGTATTTCCGGTATTTCAAGCAACGAGGAGTCACGACCATTGTCAGGCTGAACAAGCGGTTGTATGACGCTGGACGGTTTCGGGCTGCGGGCTTCCAGCACTTTGAAGAGAAGAAGTTGCTACCGAGGCAAGGCAGACTCCGGTAACACGCAGTCAAAGAGCTGTAACAGCTCTTCCGGGGGCCACCACATCGACACGTAACGTTTCCAATGTTAAAAGAAACACGCTTAAAACTTCTTGTTGCATGTATATTTTTGAGGTCGTAAAAAATGTCCGTGGAGTCCCTGACGGAGCCCCCCGAAAAATTAAGGAAAAAATGTTAATACTGGGAAAGCATAAAAATCTGAAGCAACATCGATTCAAACTTACCCGGAAACGGAGATTTAACAAGGACAAGGATTAGTTAAATATTTCAAATAGGGTTTTAACAATTTAAAGAACCGACAACTACATCGGATACAATTCTATTTTTTATTGTAACTTCATTTTTTGTGATGTATTTTAATGTGCGTATTTTTTGATTTTGTGAAATTGAATGCAACTAGGATACATTTTTTGTTGGATATACAATGTATCTTTGAGGTTTGAAAAATGTCAGTAGAGTCCCTGGGAACTGCTGACGGAGCCTCTGGAAAATGAAAGCAAAAAATTTTGATGAAGGGAGAGCATTAAAATATGGAGCACCATAGATTCAAACTTACCCGGAAAGGGAGATTTAACAAGACCAAGAATTAGTTGAATATTTCAGGAACGGTTTTAACCATTTAAAAAACCGAAAGCCGCATCGGATACAATTTGATTTTCATTTTAAGTTTATTTATTTTTTAATTCATTTTACTCCGCGTGTTTTTTTGTTGTGGAATTAAATGCAACTAGGATGAAACTTGCAGTTCTGACTTCGTCGTCAGACTGAGATTTTTGCTTAGTTTATCTTCCCGACCGTGGGAGTGATTTTTTTTATCAGTGTCTTCCTTCGAAGGGATGGGGTAAATGTGAAAAATCTAATATTTTTGTTTTCCATCGTGAAGACTTTGTATTGTAAATTGATTTTTGGTACTGTGGGTAAATCAGGTTATTTTGCATTTATTTAAATTTTTCCTTCTTTCTATTCAACAGCTGGTCTTGGAAGAACAGGAGTTCTTATCGGCTGCTATATCATGAAACATTACAAGTTGACGGCTGCGGAAACAATTGCGTGGTTACGAGTTTGTCGACCTGGATCTGTGATCGGATTCCAACAAACCTGGTTGGATCAGTGAGTTTTATTCATTTTTTTTCACTTTCCTTCTCATGGTCTTTTTCAAAGCCTGTGGTTTTCCCAAATTTTCCAGGTTGATCTTTTGTTGTTGTACGAAAAATTCCTGTGAGATGGGATGATTGCGGGAAATTGAACAATTTACAGAATTATTGCCTTGGGATTCCCGCGTCATTTCTGCGATTCGCTGCAACTGGGCGATATTTTAAAATTATGTTATTACGTAATTTTCGAATTCATTTAATCTCCTTGAAGTAAGCGATATTTACCTCACACTTATCACGAAGTACAAAAAATAATTTCAAGGATGAATGAATTTTTGAGGGCGAACATTTTTCTATCGATTAAATATGGAAACTTTTTTTTTTCTTTGAAACCTATTCGAAACCCCGTCGTTTGGATTTTTTAGGAACTGATCAGTGCCCAGGAGGTTGATTGAATATTCATTTTTAATAGGTCCTGTAAATTCGATAGTCCTTTTCGATGATGTGGCGTATCATTTTTTTTGTGCTAAATTAATTGGACTTCGTTACGTCAACAAATTTTGTATGAATGGTCGGTTTTTGAAAGGTTTATATTTTTTTACTCTGTTGGATATTTTTCGCTTTAAAAATTCTCGTTTTTAATGGTAGGGTTATGACTTTTTTTCATTTTTCGTGTGCAGAAAACAAGCATTTCTCTGGCTGCAAGGCGATCTGCACCGAACCAAAACCGCTGCCAAGAGCGTGGTGGGTGACGGACCCCCTAGCAACTGCTTGGACCCGCCACCCAGGTTCATCCAGGGCGTGTACCACATTGTGGACGGGAACAGGAACGAGTTGTGTTTCCCGTCCACCCCGAGGGAAGTGGCGAAGATCATGTCCCAGGTCAACACTNTCTCTTCTTCAACGATGGCTCCGTTCCGTCTGAGGCCATTGTGCGTCAGTTTCTCGACATTGTCGAGAAGGCCCCCGGTGGTGTAGCTGTGCATTGCAAAGGTTACAATTTTCTTTGTGCGAATTTTGTTCTTGTTGCATGTATATTTTTGAGGTCGTAAAAAATGTCCGTGGAGTCCCTGACGGAGCCCCCCAAAAAATTAAGGAAAAAATGTTAATACTGGGAAAGCATAAAAATCTGAAGCAACATCGATTCAAACTTACCCGGAAACGGAGATTCAACAAGGCCAAGGATTAGTTGAATATTTAAAAAAAAGGGTTTTAACAATTTAAAGAACCGAAAACTACATCGGATACAATTTTATTTTTATTGTAACTTCATTTTTTGTGATCGATTTTAATGTGCGTATTTTTGAATTTTGTGAAATTGAATGCAACTAGGATGCATTTTTTTGGATATACGATACATTTTTGAGGTTTGAAAAATGTCAGTAGAGTCCCTGGAAAATGAAAGCAAAAATGTTGATGAAGGGAGAGCATTAAAATATGGAGCATCATAGATTCAAACTTACCCGGAAAGGGAGATTTAACAAGACCAAGAATTAGTTGAATATTTCAGAAAGGGTTTAAATTATTTAAAAAACCGAAAGCCGCATCGGATACAATTTGATTTTCATTGTAACTTTATTTATTTTTAATTAATTTAACTCTGCGTATTTTTTGTTGTGGAATTAAATGCAACTAGGATGAAACTTCCAGTTCTGACTTCGTCGTCAGACTGAGATTTTTGCTTGGTTTATCTTCCCGACCATGCGAGTGATTTCTTTTTATCAGTGTCTTTCTTCGAAGGGATTGGGTAAATGTGAAAAATCTAATACAGTATTTTTGTTTTCCATCGTAAAGACTTTGTATTGTAAATTGATATTAGGTACTGTGGGTAAATCAGGTGAGTTTGCATTTATTTAAATGTTCCCTTCTTTCTATTCAACAGCTGGTCTTGGAAGAACAGGAGTTCTTATCGGCTGCTATATCATGAAACATTACAAGTTGACGGCTGCGGAAACAATTGCGTGGTTACGAGTTTGTCGACCTGGATCTGTGATCGGATTCCAACAAACCTGGTTGGATCAGTGAGTTTTATTCATTTTTTTTTTACTTTCCTTCTCATGGTCTTTTTCCAGGTTGATCTTTTGTTGTTGTACGAAAAATTCCTGTGAGATGGGATGATTGCGGGAAATTGAACAATTCACAGAATTATTGCCTTGGGATTCCCGCGTCATTCCTGCGATTCGCTGCAACTGGGCGATGTTTAAAAATTATGTTATTACGTAATTTTCGAATTTATTTAATCTCCTTGAAGTAAGCGACGTTTACCTCACACTTATCACAAGGTTAAAAAAAAATTCAAGGATGAATGAATTTTTGAGGGCGAACATTTTTCTATCGATTCAATATGGAAACTTTTTTTTTCTTTGAAACCTGTTCGTAACCCCGTTGTTCGAATTTTTTAGATTGACTAGTCACGGGTCCTCCAACTAACTTATAAGTAAAAATTATCCAGGACATTTAAGCTATCAGGAAAAGCTACTACACCGCATAGTAAAAAAAACACGATTTAATTAACCTGAAGCAATGCAGTACAAATTTTGTATGAATGGTCGGTTTTTGAAAGGTTTATATTTTTTTACTCTGTTGGATATTTTTCGCTTTAAAAATTCTCGTTTTTAATGGTAGGGTTATGACTTTTTTTCATTTTTCGTGTGCAGAAAACAAGCATTTCTCTGGCTGCAAGGCGATCTGCACCGAACCAAAACCGCTGCCAAGAGCGTGGTGGGTGACGGACCCCCTAGCAACTGCTTGGACCCGCCACCCAGGTTCATCCAGGGCGTGTACCACATTGTGGACGGGAACAGGAACGAGTTGTGTTTCCCGTCCACCCCGAGGGAAGTGGCGAAGATCATGTCCCAGGTCAACACTCTCAAGATTGAGGACAGTGGTGACCACAAAGCAGGGAAAAAGTCGAAGTCCATCAAAGATGCCGTAAGTTAAACTTTTTTATTTCCTTCACTGAACTCCAAGGTTTGATTTTTATTTTTCCGTAACGCTGGAAAAGGAGAATGTGCTTGTTTTCGTTAGCAGGGTTATGTTGTCAGGCAAAAGTCGAACTTTAAAAGAGGAATTTACCTTTAAAGGAGTTTAAAACCGTAAAAGCTCATTTCTGCTTTTTCCTTATATTTAATATTTAAACTACAACTTAGGTTAAGTTTTACTGCGCAATAGCTATAGAACCAATCGAATTTATATGTGGAGGCTCGGAAGAAAAAGATTTTCCTAACGCTCTTCATCTTCATAAAACTATTTTTATCCATGTAAAAATTTGAATCAAAAATGCTTTGCTGCGTAAACTTCTTAGAACTCTTCTTTTTTAAATTCTGAAACGTGTAACGAGTTGTAGGGAAACGCCGCAAGGCATAAAAATTTAAGAAAAAAAAGAGATTACTTAAATGTGTTTCATTTGTCTGAGGGCTGATCATCCTCGCAGAAGCTGTGTATAGTGTTTTGTTCTTCATTGTATTGTGTTTAAAATATTATTTATTCGCGAAATTGCGACAAACATTTCATTGTCCTTGTCTGCATTTTTTCAAGGATTTTTCGGAGCAGCCGGAAGTCCGTTTTCAGCTTGAAATTTTCTCCTTAAATGGAAATTTCCTCAAATTTTGGCATTTTCGAGTAAAGACGAAAAAGGAATATAAATTATAAATTTGATGTTGAATCCAATTCAAAATGACGCGTTTAGCTATAGAACCAATCGAATTTATATGTGGAGGCTCGGAAGAAAAATATTTTCCTAACGCTCTTCATCTTCATAAAACTATTTTTATCCACGTAAAAATTTGAATCAAAAATGCTTTGCTGCGTAAACTTCGTAGAACTCTTTTTTTAATTCTGAAACGTGTAACGAGTTGTAGGGAAACGCCGCAAGGCATAAAAATTGAATGAAAAGAGATTACCTTTTGAATGTGTTCATTTGTCGGAGGGCTGATCATCCTTGCAGAAGCTGTGTATAGTGTTTTGTTCTTCATTGTATTGTGTTTAAAATATTATTTATTCGCGAAATTGCGACAAACATTTCATTGTCCTTGTCTGCATTTTTTCAAGGATTTTTCGGAGCAGCCGGATGAAATTACTCAAGGTGATGAATTGAACCGCCTGAAGGCTCAACGGCGGGGAACTCAGCTTTCTTTGTCAAGTTCTGCACTTGCAAGTCGGAGGTTTGTTTTTATTCATTTTTTATTTACGTTTCATGGACTTCATAGCGTAATATCTATTCAATTCTTCTGCTGTATCCTGATTATTGTTTTCGCAAGCATTGTTATCGAGAAGAAAGGATTATGGTTTAGTTACGCTGAATGAGGCTTTTGTAAAGAATTTTATATTAATAAGTATTTACCGCGAGTCAGAGCTGATATTGAAGAAAATCGTCGTCAAATTAGCTGGGAACATGTGGTCCTTTTTGTGTGTTATTTTTGATTACACGGGATTTATTTTGAAATATTTTTTTAAATCGAAAACGTCCATTTGAATAACGTTCGAAGCATCCCTCATGCGTTCTCAGTCTCGCCTCCGGACAGTCTTCAATAGGGTTCAATGATTTTTTTTTTTCACCCTATCCGATTTTTTTTTGCGTCGTACGCCTTTTTTCCGCAAGCATTGCTGTTGAGAAGGAAGGGTTAAGGTTCAATGACGATGAATGTGACTTTTACAATGAATTGTGTTATCAAGAAGAAATATGTTACGCCAGTCAGAGGAGCTGCAGTAGAAGAAAACCGTCATCAATTTAGCAGAGAACACATGCTCCCTTTCTGCGTTTTTCTTTCGGTTTCACGGGGGTTTGAAAAATTCTAAACCGGAATCGTCCATTTCATTAACGTTTGAAGCATCCCTCATGTGTCCTCCGTCTCACCTCCAGACAATTTCCATTAGGGTTCATTAATTTTTTCCACCCGATGTCATGTTTTCATTCATGATTCGAGAGAGAGAAAAAAATGAAGAATTCTTTTTTTGTATGCCAATTTCAGGTCGGTGGAACACGGCGCTTCCAGGTCAACGCACAGCAAGCCCCATAACGTGACGACGGTCAGCGTGAACGGCGTGACAGTGAGCAACAACAACAACACCAACACCAGCAACAATCCCCGTCATCCTCGCAACAACGAACCCAAGTCCGACAGCGCCAACAACAACGCTGCCAGCCACATGCAAATGTCGTCGTCGACGACGACGACGAGCAAGGTACCCGGCCCGTGCTCGTGCTGTCACTTCTGGACGTAGGAGCGACCCAGCCGCAGGTGAAGGCCGAGGAGACGCAGCTGTCACAGCTCGTCACGCTCCGTTTGCTCGCACAAATGCGTATGCTCATGCTGCTGCACGACACTGACGACGACGACGTCTGGTGGCGGTGGTGGTCAAGTGCTGTTGTCGCCCGGGTCGTCGAGCGTGTTGGGGAGTAAAGTGAAACGCGGTGTCAAGGACGCTGTGCAAGCGAAAAAGTGAGTAGCGGAAGTTGGTGGAGTTTTTTTAATATGTTTTTTCATGAATGCGTCCTTAAATTTGATACGAAGCATAAGGCGGACATTTATTTTTTTCTATAAAAGTGTTGAAAAAATAAATACTGTACGTGATATGAAAAATCAATCATCTAGTCGTTCGAAGTTTGTGGAAATTTTGTTTTCGAGAATGCTTTTTCAAGTTTGATAAGATCGTTAACGAGATTCAAGAGACTAGGAAAAAACTCTTGGTTCTGGGATATCGTTTTAGAAATTTTTTTTAGAGAAAGTCCATGTGTATTATTTTATTTTCTGTTCTGTTCTTCAGAAACAAATATTTTTCTTTGATTCGAAAGTTGACCTGGTTGTTTCGGACTTCTTGTAATTTTAATTTTCTCCAGTGAGTCCTTCCTCGAGTTCATCGTTATACTGAATCTTTCACAATTTTTCAGTTTTCTTTCTAATATCTCTTATTGAAATAATGACGTAAAACGGTTATATTTTTGATTGAATAATGCCTCTGACGAAGGAGGGCTGTCAATTTTTTTTCTGCTGATGACCTTATTTTATGTGAAAGTCCTGATGATGAAGACTATATCCTAGCCTCAAAATAAATGCTGCACTGTGCATGAAGCATTCAAAAATTGGATTTTTCAAGTGATTCGGACCTTTCATGTATCTTGTCATTGACCAATTTCGTGGTAGAAAATATGGATTTTTTTAATGATTGTTGACTGATTTCGTGATCGTTGTCTATTCAGGTCGACGGGGCAAATCAGGAGCAGCAGCAGGGGCAGAACCCGAGTGCTGAGATGACTAACGGCGTCCGGCGCTTCCGCGTTGACGAGGCGACGATCGGACGACAGCGACGCCAAACAGCGCCCGTCAGCCCAGGAAAAGCGCCGCCGCCTGCTGCCCGACTGATGAAGCTCTTCCTCGTCTTCAGCGGCGTTGTATTATCTTTTTCTTTTTCATCTCATACCCTCACTCACTCTCGTTAACACGTTAGGAAAGCTTTACTAGAAAGAAACAGCACATTTTTTTAGGTTTGTGAGCCTACATTTTTTTTTTTCATTGGTACATTTTCATTCGAAGAAAAGTACTGTGTGTCATGAAGACTGCTTTTCGAGGATTCCACGCTTGTCCGTGCCTTGGGGATTTTTTTTTTTTGGGAGAAATTTGCCGACGTTTGTTCTCACAAATCTTCGAAGCACTGGAAACTCGATCTAGGCACCAATTTTATTGACGAGACGTGTTTAGGAAATTTGGTACGAATCTTGCGGAAATATCTTCCTAAGTTGGTTGACCTATCGTGACTTGTATTTTAAATTGCGATTTTCTTATAAGTTTGAACATTTTGAATCGAAATGAGCAAGTTCTTTGTCCCACCACAAGTTATTGGTTATTTTGTCGGATGAATTCGTGTGATTGTTGATGAGTTAAATTCCATCAGCTTCGAAAAGTAGGGGGCTGAATTCATTAAGAAGAAGGTAAATCCGAGTGAAATCCATGATATTTATGAAAGGTTTCCCGAATTTTCTTCTCTTCACGTTGTGTGCCAAAAAGGATTTTCTTCGTTACTGCTAATTCCGACGTTGCAGTTCTTTTTTTTTTGGGCCGAAAAATAGGGTGAAGGGTTTTTCTCAGTGCTGTGAAGGTAATGCAGACCAAAGAAGTTCAACCGCTAATACTAGACATTTTTTGTAGTACAGTAATGAGTCTGGAATGCTCAGAGGGTGTTCAAAAAGTAACTGCGCATTAAGAAATTGCATTGATCTGGATGCATGAGTAAAATACTCATCGATGAAGCACTGAAAATCCTCAAGAACTCATAAATGTCTTCAGGCCTCAAGGGGACAATTGCATAATTTGCTGTTGAAGAAACTGCAGTACTTCAGTACAGTACATGTGAAGCCACTTCACTTCATACGAGGGATTTTTTTAATTTATGACTTGGGGATTAGAGCTGTGAGAAGTCGTGAAAATTTAGTTTTACTCTAAAGTAATAAATTTGGAGAGTGGTTTCCCATTTATATTATTGATAGATTATCTTGTTCTTCCATCAATCTATCTTTTTATTCGGTTGTGCTGCAAAGAGTTTTTCGTTGTTGTGGAAGATGCCTCGATTTCTATTGGAATACTTGATGACTACTGAAAGGAAAAGCCTTCCAGTTACCAATTTTCTCGAAGAATGTCCCGATTTCGTCCAGGACTGAATTTATTTTGTTATTGGAAGCAATCCCCCCTCATTCCCCTGAGACTAGTCGTTGGCGTTTAGTTAACCACTGTTCTTTTCCAATGTCCATTAGTAACGGATTTGATGAACTGTGGAACGATTGCCAATTTGGTGCCAGTGTTGGTGATTATTATTTTTTTCTTGGGTGTCAATTAGTCGACTTCGTTCTGCGATGGATAGTTGTATTTTTGTTTTTGTGGATCTATTTAGATTATTTGTACAGGCATAGTTTTTTTTCGGTTTCGTTTTTTGTTGGATTAATCTAGAAAGGGAGCAAGACTGAGATTTTGGACGGAGAAGACGTTGGGGCCGCAGCGACACCTGTGTCTTCCCGGGTGCTATCTCGAGAATTTTTTCAAGGTTTTTTTTTTTTTTGCAAATTTGTTTGACGATTTTTTTGTTAAAACTGTCTTTGCCTATGGTAAATGGGAACCCTGCGCTTCTTTTGCATTCCAGACAGATCGCAGACCTGAGCACTCCATGCCATTTTTGATCCTCGAGATTTTCCTTTTATGAATTTCATTTTTTTAGTGAAAATCATGACGCTGAGGTCTTCAATTCAAGAACTATCATCTTCGTGGGGTTTTCTTTTTATTTATGAAATTTTTTTCAAGTGTATCTCATTTATTCATCAATGGTATTCAATTTTTACGCATTGTTCTTCTTTAACGAAATATTGATTAGTCTATTTTTGAATTTGCTGTCAAGCTTTTGTTGTTCGGCGGAGCACAGATCCAGATTCTCTGCTCTTGGCCCAACAGTGTGATAACTGTTTTTATCCTAAATTTTTTAAATTATTCAGCTTGAAATGCGTGAATTCTGATTTCTGCTGAGTGTGCAAGTCTGATGTTTGAATTGCGACGGAGGCTTTTGGTGTCCATTTTGCATCGGTTGCGCGTCATGCGAGCAGTTTTAACAAGAAATAACTCGTTTGACTACGAATTTTTTTTTCGGTTATTGATTATGTTCTTCAAGAATCTTGTCGCATGCGTGGATATTCCAAAGAAATGTGAGCGAATTTTTTCTTGGGCGGAAACTCGTCGATACGAGAGGCTTTTCTTGCACGTCTGCGTAGCGTCCAGTTTCTGTGTTAATTTTTTATGATTGACTCGATCATGTTTATCCAAAAAAAAAGAGAGAATCGGTGACTTGAGGAACTTCACGGTTGATGAGTTATGTTACTAGATTGACTCAGCGTCGAGTATATTCTTGTTTACTAATGACGTTTGAAAAAGAAGAGGAAGTCTCTCAAGGATTCCAGAAGTGCTTAGACTTTGTCATGGCGACGTCAAATATTTTTCGAACTTGTGAATACGATTGCTAACGGAGAACTAGCGTGTATTTGAAATGCAGGGGTTTCGATAAAAATTCGGACGAATCGCAAAGTGGTTGCTGGTTGGTAGAGAAGTTATTGTCTGTTCTCCCGCCATTTTGCCGATTTTGGCAAGATGACAATTTGGGACAAGAACGCACCTAGAACTTTAACGTCGTGAAGCCGTGTAACGGGCACCTAAAGCAGCAGACGAAACATAAAAAACAGGTGAGAGTACACTTCTGTTTTTGCATTATTTCCCTTTCATACCTTTTACTCATTTGTGATCATTTATTTTTTATGCTGCATACCTGAGCTTGAAGAAAACAAGAATATTACACTGGAGAACAAAAAGAGTGTCCATTTAAAATGAGCAGCCCTCAGATTTCTATTTTGAAATACTGTGTAATTAACAATAATGTGAAGAGTTGATGGATTTGAATAAAATTATTATTACTTTATTGTACAGTATTATCAAATTTTTTACTCCTCAGTCCTCACCATTTAAATTTTTCTTCTAGAGGTGGAAATTCTCTACGTCAATCTTATCTACAATAGTTTTCTCATTATTGTGTAAAAATGTGTTGGCCCCTTATTTTTAGGGTTCTCTTCCCATATTACATAGGTTCTCTTAGAGAATTTTGCTACAATTTATCTCTATTACCTTGAATTTTGTTGTAGAGAGACAAGTCAAGAACAATACTGTACATTATAGACTTCTGTAAATGAAAGGCTTTCTCCCACAAACCTGATCACAATGAGGATTTTCTAGATGCCTTCATTATTTTGCTATATTTGTTGGGAACTAAAGAAAAAATATAAAATCCTTTCAGAAATAATTTAGTGTCTAATTGGAAAGATTTACCTTTGCCTCCAAGTTCAGTCTCCTGCTGTCAACTAATTTAAGAAGCAGTTTAAAACCCAAAACATATTTCAGTGGAATCCTGCAATTCTTATTTTTCATCTCTGCAAATAAAAATGCCGTTTTCCAAAGAACTCAATGAAACCTCCTTAAGTTGAACTTTCTTGCTGGCCAAACCCGTAACTTTTAGTTTTTACCTTCTTTGTCTATCAGTGTACAGTACATATATATGTATTGTATATATCGCAGTATATGAAAGGAATCTTGAAAATTCAACTTTTGACATATCTGAATGACAAATATACAGGTGAATTTTAATTCGTTGGAATACGCTGCTGATAGCCGAATCCTGATAGATTAAAATATTGCTTGAATATTTCAGATTGCTGTTGAAATCTTTGTACTGAAAATGAATACAGTTGTACAGCTTAATTTTTTCTATTGATCAGTATTGCCCAAAGTATATAGTACTGTACAGTACCAGACATGATGATGAAATTGTCCATGATGATTTTAACCGGCGAAGGCAGCGCTCTGTGTTTGATGATCGGACCTCTTTCTCGTACGCCATAACTCGTGCACACGGATCTATGATCTGCCGCTGAATGTTTTTTCAATGTTCGCATGTTATCGATTATCTTGACTGTAATTGGTAAATTCAATTGGCCTCATGTCAGTTCGACCTGTTGGGGGTTTTCAGTGTCATGTGATAGTTGAATGATCTACGTTCTGTTTTTGCATATTTTTCCTCTACTTGATGTGATGTTAGAGACCAATCGTTTTACGTTGCACGGTGTGTTTGGTTACCGGTGAAGCTGAATTTTTCCTTGATGCCAAAGTTTTTCGGTATGTGGCTAACGTATGCATGCTCTTACAGCTATCGGCCTTCAACTGCCGCTACTGGTGATGGCAGAAAGCGGCGAGCCGTTGCAGACCGACTATTTTAATATCGGCAGCAGAGTATGGTGTCGAACGTGCCATGACGATGATGTTAATGGTGAAGTTCTTGCCTTTGATCCACAAGCAAAAATGCTTGTGTTGAGTGAGTACTTAGGATTTTAAGGTGTGTGTCCGAGAGAAATGAATTTTTCTTGTTATGCAGAATGTCCAAGTTCACAGGACAAACCTAACGTATGCAATGTTAATGTCGTGAACCTGAGCCTCGTTCGGGAGCTGGTTGTGGAACATGAGTGCACCGCAAATCCTCCTCCTCTCACACCTTTGAATACTACTCGTGTAAGTGTGTGTTAATGTATCCTTCAAGAAATGTGCGTTTAAGTCTTGTAATCCTGCAGTTGACGAAACGTTTAAAGGACAACATTGATGAGAAGCATCGGCAAGTGGCAGCACAAGCGCAAGGGGTATCCCCAGTTGGACAGAGTTTGTACCTGGCCATTACAAAGACGTTAGTATAATCATTGTGATGTTGACGAGGAAGTGTGTGTGTTCTGAAACTTGTCTTGTGTGTTCTAGAATTGGAGAGGTATCCTGGCAAGGAACGGACATGATGGTGCTTGGTAAAGTTGTCGTATCCGCGCCGTACACAGTGAATGACGTGAAAGGAAAGCCAGAGTGTCCAGCATTAGTACATGTCCGAAAATTAGTAGAAAAACACTCTCGGGAGCAGATGGTGAACAATTCTAACGCGTTTGACGGCAAGGTGGCCTGAGTTCTGAATCTTTATTTTGCCCTCCCGTTGCCGTAGTGCTCTCTTTCTTCCCCGGAAACTTTTTCTCCTCGCCCGGCCGAAGTGCAATCGTCGGCAGGTGTTCTAGGATTGTTTGGCTCGATCGGTCTTCTGTTTTTCCGTTCTTACCTGTTATTGTTATTCCGTGTTTGTGTTGCCGCGTAGTCGCTCAGCTCGTTTCGAGGGTCCAAATTATTGCGAGTCCGAGCGGGAATGATCGAAATCACTAAGTCCCGAACTTGTTGCCGCTTCCATTGGAACAAATTACAGGAAAATCTCGTTAAAACGAATTTCGTTATAGCGAAAGTTCAGTGACGTCCTGGCTAAACTCGTGGGGCTAAATTCGCGGAAATCTTTTTAAAATTTCTTTACGTAAAATGCTCCTCGTTTTCTTCTTCAAAATAATAATGATGAAAGAAAGCGAGGATGAATTTCAATTCTGTGTCGTGAAATAATTACCTTATGATGATCCGTAAAATTTTCAAAATACTCGGGGAAAACCCGTCTACATCAGTATTTTTTTATCAATAAGAATAATTCGTCGGATAACGAATTATTTTGCTTGCATTATCTTTTTGAGTCTTACTGATTTTCAGTATGAACGCGAAGTGTAGTAAGAGATCGTTGCGGATGTATTGAAGTAGGTCCGAGTAAAACGAAATTTTTTTCGTTAGCAGTTTTTCCAGGTCGCACAAAACTCGTTATAACGAGATTTTGCTGTACTGTATTTCGTTCGAATTATTTTTTCCTTTTTTGAACGTTTATGTTCCAATCTGAAGAAGGGGGAATTGTGTGCGATTGATTTTGTGACATGGACGCGGATCTATATGACGAGTTTGGGAACTACGTTGGTCCCGAACTCGATTCTGAAGAAGAAGATGTTGAGTCTACGCATGAAGCCGAAGAAGAGCAAGATGATTTGAACATGGTAAGTGTTGATTTTTGTGCTCGCAAAATTTTATTTGAAAATGAATCTATGGATATTTTTTTGTGTTGGCATTTTATTATTCACACCTTGTGTAACGGATAAGGCTTTGATTTATGAAAATATTTCCAGGATGGAGATGAAGAAGCGATGATAGAAGGGGATGAAGATCAATCCATGGCTGTGGTTTTACATGAAGACAAAAAATACTATCCGACAGCAGAAGAGGTTTACGGCCCCGAAGTGGAAACCGTGGTTCAAGAAGAAGACTTGCAGCCGCTCACCGAGCCGATCATCAAACCCGTAAAGCGGATGAAGTTCTCACTCGTTGAACAAACCTTACCAAAGACGACGTACGACTTGGAATTCATGGCCGACGTGATGGACACGCCGGAATTGATTAGAAACGTGGCTTTTATCGGGCATTTGCATCACGGGAAAACTTCCTTCCTGGATTGCTTGGTTGAGCAGACGCATCCGGATCACGTTGCGGATGGCATAAAACCTTTCCGGTACACGGACACGTTGTTTACGGAACAAGAAAGAGGGGTGTCTATCAAAGCATCACCGGTGACGTTGTTGCTGCAGGATCTCAAAGGGAAGAGCTTTCTTTGTAACATCATCGACACACCGGGACATGTCAATTTTTCGGACGAGGTGAGTACTTGAATGAGTTGAGCAGTCGTAGAAAACACGTTTTCAATTGTCAAGCATCCATTTTTTTGTGATTCCGTTTCACGTTGTGTGCGTGAATACAATATAGTGTGTAGAAAAGTTAGCCACTGGGCCGATGAAAAGGTATCGTGCATACTGTACTTCGATGTCTGGAAGTGAGGAAAAATTACCGTATTTCCTCGAGTACCGAGTGCCCTTGAATAAGATGCACATCCATTTTGCCTCCAAATACAGTATTCGGATTAAAACATATTCCCAAGTAAGATCCACACCCCATTTTCAGAGACTGAAAATAGCAATAGAGGCATTTTGGAAGTGAATACGTCAGGTTTTAAATCGTGCCTTGAATTGCAGTCAGATTGATTGGTAATTTTCCATGGTTTCCATTTTTTAATTACTGTACATGTATTTGAAATTGGTTAACGCTTATGACCTATGATGCGCTCCCTGCTAACTTCGGCCCAAAATTTTCCATCGGAATCAAATATAATGCACGCCTGAACTTTCGAAACTTTTTTCGCAAATTTATATTTGTCTAAGACCCCGTCGTTTCCTTGTAATTTCGAGAAAAAAAGAGGAGCCTGGTACTTGAGTAAAAATTGTACCTCAATACATCTACCTAAATAATTTACCAAGTTCTTCTAAATAAAATATATTCTTGCACACCCCAGGAAACCCAACTTCATGTCACACATGTTCATAATTTCTCAGTTTTCCTTTCTTGATATCCCAGCGTGTTTTTCTATTCAGAAATATATTACCTTGTAGCATTTTAAGTTGATTTATCACAACAATTTGGTGTTCACTGAGACATGTTCTATTTGTAGGTGACTGCAGGTATGCGGTTATGCGATGGCGTCGTCCTTTTTGTTGATGCCGCAGAAGGCATAATGTTGAACACGGAACGCGTTCTGAAGCACGCCGTACAAGAGAAACTTCAAGTCCTGCTCTGCATAAATAAAATCGACAGATTAATGCTGGAGCTGAAATTGCCTCCGCAAGACGCTTTCTACAAACTGCGCCACATCATTGACGAAGTGAACGCTTTGCTCGTCACCTTTTCGGACTCCGCTCAGGTCGTGTCGCCGTTGCTGGGAAACGTGTGCTTTGCGAGTTCGCAATATTCTATTTGCTTCACGTTGAAATCCTTCGCGTCCATGTATGCGGACTCGTTCCCGGAGATGAATGCCACGGAGTTTGCGAAGCGGCTTTGGGGCGACGTTTATTTCCATCCGAAGACCCGACGATTCACGAAGAAGCCGCCGCATGGGAACTCGCAGCGGTCTTTTGTGGAGTTCGTTTTGGAACCTGTTTACAAGATTTTTGCTCAGGTTTGTCCATTTCCCGTTTGCGTTTTCGTTTATCGTGCTTGAAATTCCAATTTGAAAAATAAATTTCCTTTGATGCAGACTGTTCTTTCTACGTGAAAGTTTTAGCTGTACAGTATTCGTAAAACTTGTCGAGGCACAGTGCAATTATTCAAGTCACGAAATGGAGCGACAATTTGGAAATGCCTTTCACGAAAAAAAAAACTGAAAATTTAAATTAAAATTACTCGTAGTGTACATGATAACTTTTATTTTATTTTTATCAGATTTTGTTTCCCATTTTTCCTCTTTCGAAAACTTTCGTAAAATATCGTTCGTTGCAAGAATTTTTTCGGTGCAGATTGTTCAACTTCCATTTCATTTTCGGCTATATTCGTAAAACTAGTCTGGGCACCCTGTGTTTATTGAAATAACGGAATGAAGCGAAAGATCAGAAAATGCCGTTCACGAAAATTAGGAATAAAAATTCTCGCACTGTACATGATAAATGTAATTAATTTTCCAGATTTTTGCGATTTTTCTTCATTTTAAAACGTTTTTAAAATTTATGAAGTACAGCTTCTGGTCTGCCCAAATATCCGGAACTTTCAGATTACTCGAGAGGAACTAAGTTTGCGGGGTCTCATTTTTTTCGCATCTATCAAAACTAAATCTTGACAAGATCCCTAAAAATATGACCAAGATTATCCTATTCAAAAGCCTTTTAACTCAAAATTTTGCAGTACAATATTTTATAGTTTTTTAATGTAGCTATTTTAGCAGAGAAATATTCAATGATATAGAACTTGTGTTTTTTGAACGAGTGTTACCAACGATTGAATGAAAATTTTTTTTCAGGTTGTCGGCGACGTTGACACGTCTTTACCTCAAGTGTCGGGTGAACTGGGGATCTCGTTGTCCCGAGACGAGTCCAAGCAAAACATTCGCACTCTGCTTCGAGATGTCTTCTACAAGTTCCTGGGCGACTTCAACGGGTTCGTGGACATGCTGGAGACCCACGTCCCGTCGCCGCGTGCCAACGCGGAGCGGAAAGTGCAGCACGTTTACACCGGCCCGTCGGACGGAGATCGGTTTTCCGCAATGACTGCGTGTTCCTCCGACGGCCCACTAATGGTGCACACGAGCAAGCAGTACCCCAACGACGACGCCACTTGTTTCCACGTCTTTGGGCGCGTGTTTTCCGGGACGTTGCACGCTGGCCAGCGGGCCCGCGTGTTGGGCGAGAATTACTCATTGTTGGATGAGGAGGACTCGAGGGATGTGGCCATTGGCCGCTTGTGGATTTATGAGGCCAGATACCGCGTTGAGGTAAGGGGCCCGTGGTTTTAGAATTTCTATTTTAACTCAGTTGCAGAAATTAAAAACCTCTTCTGTGCGTTATCATTAAAATTCCGCTGCGTAAAAAATTATTTTCTGGTAGAGTCAGACTTGTGTGAATTTTGAATTGAGTGTGTGGTGAGTGATATGGGCGGGAAACTTCATGCAATCAGAGAATTGCGAATGTAAGCACAATTTCTCGACTCTTTATCAGGTGAACAGGGTTCCGGCAGGAAATTGGGTCCTCATCGAAGGCGTGGATCACGCAGTGGTGAAAACATCCACCATAACGGACGCGACGACGGAAGAAGATTGTTACATTTTCCGTCCCTTGAAATTCTGCACACAAGCCGTCATCAAGATTGCCGTAGAGCCTGTAAATCCGAGCGAGTTGCCGAAAATGCTGGACGGTTTGCGGAAGGTGAACAAGAGTTATCCGTTGCTTCAGACCCGCGTGGAAGAAAGTGGGGAACACGTCGTTTTGGGTACCGGAGAGTTGTACTTGGACTGCGTCATGCATGACTTGCGGAAGGTCTTTTCGGAAATTGACATCAAGGTTAGTTGGAAAAGGAAGTTTGTATTGTTGACGAATTATTTGTTGATGCTTTTGCCGTAAATAAAGTTTCTGATGCTTGTGGAATCGGAACAGATTCTCGAGCGTTTCTTGATTCAATCGCTTAGATTATCTACTTTCATTGAGCAAGCTTTGTTGAGTTGACGATGTTTTCTATCACTTTCATGTGGATGAATTTGAAGCCTAATTGTCAAAAGAATCTATTGTGAGTTCTGCGAGCCTTAGACTGAGTATGTATTGAATTCATAATCCAATCTGTATTCATTCTGCAGGTCGCCGATCCGGTGGTGAGTTTCTGCGAGACAGTCGTCGAAACGTCGACGCTCAAATGTTTTGCGGAAACCCCGAACAAGAAGAACAAAATGACGATGATTGCGGAACCATTGGAGAAAGGTTTAGCAGAGGACATTGAGAACGAAGTCGTGAACATCGGATGGAACAAGAAACGGATCGGAGAGTTTTTCCAGAGCAAGTACAGTTGGGACGTCTTGGCCGCGAGGTCCATCTGGGCCTTCGGGCCCGACTCCACTGGGCCAAACGTCTTGGTCGACGATACTTTACCAGCTGAGGTGAGACAAGGATGAATTACTGGACTAAGTAAAAGGACATCTGGGTTGAAGAGATCAATTTGCTTCGAAAAATACTTGAAACATTTCTGTTGAACTGTTACTAATCGTTGTGAATGAGGATTAAATAAGCGAAATGTTAATTGATGGCATGAAAAAAAAAATAAATTCCTATCTTGGGCGATTTAAAATTTCGAAAGAACTGATCCCAAAATTAAACTCAATCAGAGCGTGAACTAAGTATGCGTCCTGTTCTATGTAGAAGTCTGTCGTTTTTTACGACAGCATAAAAATTTTATTTTTGTGAATAAAATCTGAATTGTGGAATCAGAAATATTCGAACTTCATTTTGAATCGTGTTTTTCTACTTGCTTGGAACATCATGGAAATGTGTAAAATTTTTATTCGTCAGCAATTTGAGATCACGTTTTCTGTGAAGAAAAAAATACTAATGACGTTGAGGGTATTTGATTTCAATTGGTTCATGGGTTCGATTCAAAATATAATTTTGTTTTCTGTTTTATGGCGAAGAAGTCTGAAGTCACAGCATTTTTTTCAAGGAGTGAAAGTGTAGTCCTAACAGGAAAATTCTTTTTGAAGAGTTGATGAAGTTCAATAATTCATCGTCTGGATGAATGCTTGATTTTTCGGCAGGTGGACAAAGGTGCATTGTTATCCATCAAGGACTCCATAGTACAAGGGTTCCAGTGGGGTACTAGGGAAGGGCCACTGTGCGAAGAACCAATTCGAAATGTCAAGTTCAAAATTTTGCACGCAGTCGTTGCTCCGGAACCGATTCATCGTGGTGGTGGACAGGTGAGAAATTTCTTCCATAGGAAAACCGTGAAAAATAGAATGTAATTATAAACTAAGGGAATCCTTGATTGCGGAAGAAAATTTTTGTCGGTGTATTTTTGCCCAATTTGTACGTGGGCAGCGTTCTTCTCTTTCAAATTTTCCCGGCCCGTTGGCTCTTAAATACGAAAAAATAAGAAAATAAAGGCTCGTGAATCCTTGTTCTTGGTTTTCGTTTTCCGGCGCCAATTTTTGGGCTACTTTCTGTCTTGATGAAACCAGAAAAATTGATGAAATTGAATTGATTTTGCAGGTGATTCCGACGGCAAGACGAGTGGCGTACTCCGCTTTCCTCATGGCGACACCACGACTAATGGAGCCCTACTACTTCGTCGAGATTCAGGCGCCGGCGGATTGCGTGTCTGCGGTGTATACTGTGCTTGCTCGCCGACGAGGTCACGTGACCCAGGACGCCCCGATCCCGGGTTCCCCGTTGTACGCCATCAAAGCCTTTTTGCCCGCCATCGACTCGTTTGGCTTTGAGACTGACTTGCGAACACACACTCAGGGACAGGCCTTTGCTTTGTCTGTGTTCCATCACTGGCAGGTCAGTTGAAAAGCGTCTTGTATTTTGAGAGATATTTTATTAGCTTTATTTTATTTTCAAAAGTCTTAGGAGTCGCCGAAAAGTTTTAATTCGGGTGGTTGAAATCCACGTACACTTTCCCGATTTTCTCGTGCATTGATGCCTCAAAGAACGAACTGAATCTGATCTTTAAGAATGGTTCGTTGTACAGAATTTTTTGAAGACGAATGCGTTTAAAAACCTTGCCAAAACTTGAAAGTGAACCATGGACTCGCGTATCATTCAGTTGTTCTACCTTAAGACCCTAGCATAATTGCTTTCGAGGTTCTCAAGTGTCTCTTCTCTCAAGTCATATTGGCATTTTTCCGTATTTCCGGTGAATTATTATTATTGATTTCATCGTTTATATTGCAGGAAAAGTACTGACTTAGTAAAAGTATTCGTTGGGTTGTAGAAGTTTTCGGATGTCAAGCTTCGCCTTTCAGGAAATTTTTTAAATTTCTTTCGGGGTCTTCGTTACTGTTAATGCGCCCCTGAAGTCTTGGAAAGATTGTTCACGTGCGATATTTTCTGTAGGAAATCCCCTGCCCGTGAAATATGGTTGAAGATTTATTCGTTCTGTATGTTCCTCTGGGAAGAAATTTTAAGATTAATCAAGAGGGTTTTTCTGAAAAGGGATTCAACTGCAACGACGACTGCACGATGTGCAAGAATTTCGAGGAGACCCACGTACATTAAATTGGAGAGCTGTGCCTTTTTAACACTACATTTAGATTTCAGAGCTGCGGAACTTTCGTAGCATCTTGTTTATTAAATTAAATATTTTATTCTTGACAGATTGTGCCAGGAGATCCGTTGGACAAGAGCATAGTAATTCGGCCATTGGAGCCCCAGCCGACCCCACACCTGGCCCGAGAGTTCATGGTGAAAACGCGGAGACGGAAGGGGCTGAGTGAAGACGTCTCCATCAGCAAGTTCTTCGACGATCCCATGTTGTTGGAACTGGCTCGACAAGATGTCGCTCTCAACTACCCCATGTAGATTGGTTCCTCGTGTCGGGTGACTTGTTTTATAATCCGCATTGTGCGTCGTCGCCGCAAGCGGGTGGAAATTTTGGTTTTTTTGTAATTTGGAAAAATGCGAAAAATTTTCCGTGTTGGAAGGCTTGACGAGCCTCGTGAACTCAGTTGATTGTTATTTTTTCATTTTTAATGAGCGGAAATCTATGCCGTGTTTTTCTCTCCGAAATTACCCCGTAATCTTTGGGAGTGATCCATTTTTTCAATGACCTTCTGTGCAGGGATCACAATTTAACGAAATTCACTTATGCTCAAAAAAGACTGGACAATGTTCGTAGATGTTCCATTTTCTTCCTATTTCGTAGACTTGAAATCACACATTTCTGAATGGATCCTGTACTTATTGAAGTCGTGGTGGTGCCGACTATTTTAAGAAATTAGTCGAAGTGAATCAATTTTTCAAATTAGAGTTTAGAAAA